>BQKN01050515.1:0-12076 GCA_022839385.1 Asparagus kiusianus | reverse complement strand
GCGACCACAGTGGGAGCAACCGATCACGCTGCCGAGATCGGAGTGACGCAACCGGCCTTCAAGATCCGGGTGAATGAAGAGGTCGAGTACGAGTTCGACCAGCAGAAGTATGAAGAGTACCTCTCCTCCTCCTCCTCCAGATCTGCCTCTCCGCACCGGCGCAGGAAGAACCCATCTCCAAAAAGGGCTTGCGGGATCTCCAACTCCTCAATCCAAGACCCCGCCGTCGCTGCTGCTACACTTGCACCACACAACGGCCTTGCGTCGATCAGTGTGGTCAAGAACGTAGATCCAACAGCACCAAAGGCAATGGGTGATGCTGCTCCAACTCCATCAAAAAGGGCGATCCAAAGACGCCGCCAACGCCTCGCTCAACAGCTCGCCAGGGCTAAGGAGTCGAAAGATGGAGTGCGCTATGCAGAGGATCTGAAGTCGAGGCAGCGACAAGAGCAACGGCAAGCAATCAACCTCCCCTCCAAAGCAGAAGCAAGCGAGTGGATCCGCGTCAAGAGGAACCGCTCCACGCTCGAGGAGCGAATCAAGAAGCGCCACGCTCTACTCGCACATGCCCGGCTCCTTCTGAAGAAGGCAGAGGAGATGCAGCGAGAAACGATGGTCAAAACACCGTCTACAAGTAAATTGGTGTGGGTTCCTAAATCGACACCAACACTTCCAGCAAAGAAGGGCAAGATTATCGCCCAGAGTTCAACCAAATCAGAGCCTACTCCTCCTGTACCGGCACCCTCAACAGGGCCAGGTAAAAAAGGGGATCATTCAAGATCCCAGGTTCCTTTGACGAGTCGCCTCGGTCCCTTACCGGAGAACCGAGGAAGAATACCCGTCAAAGAACGGCTGGGACCATTGAAAGGTCCCCAAGTTAAAAACCAGACCGGGGGTCGAATCAATCCCCCCAAGAAAGATGAAAAAGGGAAAGCCCCTATCACCGACCGCACTGAGTTGCGAGTCGAACTAAAAGAGCCCGTTCGATTTCTACGCTCCCAAAAGCGTAAAATTGAACGGGCCACTCTTGAAAAATCTAACCAAGTTTTGCATTCCCAAAGGGAAACACACTCGTCTGAGGATGAGCGTGTTATACCAAGGGACACCTACCAACACTTTGTAGGTTGCTCCAGCTACCAAGCTGATGAGCTGTACTACAGGGCCGGGGGTGTGGGAAAATCTCGAAAGAGATACATGCAGGATATGGAGTCCCGCTGCCCGTGTGCCAACATTATCAAGGCAGTGCTGTCCGAGTGTTGCTGTGCTCAGACCCCAACAAGAATCTCGGTGTTCGAGAGACTCTCCAAGCCGAAGCGTTTCCACAAGAAGAAATCGCTCCGCCGAGAGGATGAATACTCAAAAGTATCAGTCAACATGACCAGCAGAGGGGGATCAACACCACGTCTCAACTTGGATCAGCTTGCCGAGGCTTCCCGATGCATGACATGGTTGCGGTCGGGAACCATCAAACGAAAGAATTACCCAAGAGTACAAAAGGGACTTTCCCTAGAAGAAGAAGAATCAGATGCTGATTCTGATACCTGCTCTGCCGTCGCATCCGACGACACAACTTCGAGTGCGGGCCGACCTTATGAATCGCTCATGATCAGCGCCGAACAAGTGTCGAAGATACTTGAAGAAGCCCTGGCCAAGCAAAAGGAGAGCTTCAAATTTGAAATGGAGATGGCCATGCAGCAGATGAGGGAGATGCACGACCAACAGATCGCGGCAATGACGGTTCACCAAGGAGAACCGAGTCAACGCAATCCAGAGGAGCATGAACGGGAAGGGGATAATGTCAACATCCCTCCCGTCAATACCAACACTGGGGGTGGTCCCACAGAAGATAATGCAAAAGAGGACCATGTCACCTCACCTCGAAGCCACTCGAAGACCGAGACAAGTGAGGACAGGAAGATGAAGGACCTGGAGAGCAAAATCAATGCATTGATGAGTGCTCAAGAGGTAAAAAGGTCTGGTATACCCTTCCCCTATCCAAGGGAGTGGGAATCGATCCCATATCCGGCAAAGTTTAATCTGATTAACTTTACGCCGTTTGATGGGAAGGGTTCCCCTACCCAGCATTTAATCTACTTCAAGTCTCATTTAGGAATCATTTCCGGAAATGAGCCCCTCATGGTGTGGTCATTCGTCAGCACTCTTCGCGGAGCTGCCTTCGATTGGTATCGCCGTCTCAAGCCTGGAAGCATCAATGGCTGGGATGACATGGAGGACATGTTTCTAACCAACTTCTTTGATGATGACACCGAGATTTCGATCGGCACACTATTCGATGAAAAACAGAAGAATGGCGAGACGGTTGAGAACTTTGTGAAGAGATTCCGGAACAAAGCTATGAATTGCAGGGATCCGGTCAGCGAGGATTTCATCCTCGAGACTTTCCACAACAACCTAACCCTCGACATCCTTGAAGCCATGGGAATGGCTCCATCAAAGACTTGGAAGGATTTGAAGGTGCGGGGAGAAAGAGCCGAGCGGTTCCTCAAGAGGAAGAAAGCGGAGAGAGGGCAAATTCCCAATAATGCCCCGCAACCAAATTTTACCCCCAAGGGTAAAGGGAAGGCGCATGCAAATGCGGTGGTCGCAAATCAAGTCTTTGAAGTGCAAGCACAACCGCAACAGCAGCAACAGCCGCAGCAGCCGCAGCAGCAGCAACAGAGGGCGCCTCAACAACCGAGATGGCAGCAACAGCCCCAGAAGCAAAAGGTTGGGGAGCCGAGGTTCCCAAAGGTCTACTCATTCAAGGAGGATGAAATCCCGGGTATTTTCAAATACCTCGTGGAAAACAACAAGATCAAGCTGCCGCCGATTCAGGATCAAGAAGATGCCAAGAGGGTCAACGATCCGAAATATTGCGCATTCCACCGAGCGGTGCACCATCCTACCAAGGCGTGCTACGCTCTCAAAGATAAAATTCAGGCTCTAATTGATGTTGGGGTTATCACCATGAAGCAGCCTAAGGAGAAGAAGGTGGGCGCAAACACCGTATCCATTAGCTTTGGATCTGTTCCATCAAGTTGGTTCCAACACGAGTCGGTGATCAAAGCGGCGGTGAAGACGGTGAATGATGATCCGCACCAACAGCGTCAGAAAGGGCTTGTGCCACACACAGCCCCAAATGGCGAGATCTTGTGGGTTCATCCGGATTTGATCACAGATGAGCAATGGGCCGGGACCTCTTCCACAAAGAACAAGAAGAAGTCGAAGAGGAAGGGCAAATCCTGTTACGGAGCCTCTGCTATACCGGGGGTGGATGACGACAAAATTCCAACCTTCCCGCTTTCTGAAGACGAGCAAGAAGCTTTTGTAACTCGGAGCGGGAACGAGTATCATTTCAAGTATCCAGATGCTACCGAGCAGTTGGGTACCAAAACCCCACCTTCCAAGACGCTGGCAGAACTAGGGATTGCAGCAATTCCCCCAACACCAGCAGCTACGGAGAGAATCCCACAGAAGGATAAGGGAAAAGAGCCTCTACGTCAAGAAGCTCAGAACCCAAGGCAATCTCGATTCAATCACCCGATTGGGCGGGACAAACCGGGGAATACGAGCTCTCAGCCCCATTTCGACATTATGGCGCAATTAGCCAACATCCCGGCTCGCATAACCCTGTACGAGTTGCTGCGATTGTCGAAGGATACACGGAAAGCACTACAAGAAGCCTTGAGTGATTCCGAAGCCTTCTTGACTCGGATCAAACCATCTTCCGAAGAACCGGAGTCATCAGCTCAACAATGCAATCTGGCGGCGCATCACTTCCCCTGCATCTCATTCACCAAAGAAGATATGCAGACAAAGAACTCCAATCATGATAGGCCGTTGTACTTCACCGGGTATATTGGCTCCAGCGTTGTCAACCGGATCCAAGTTGATCCGGGTTCCGCTGTTAGCATCATGCCATTCCGATTGATGCATCATCTCAGAATCCCGACTAGCAAATTAGCGTCCACTGGCATGACAATTTATGGATTCAACACCAGCGGGTCTAGGCCCTTGGGGAAGATCCGAATTAAGTGCCAGATCGGGGGTTTGAGGTCGGAGGTCACTTGTTATGTGATTGACGCGGAAACATCCTATAATTTACTGTTGGGTCGACCTTGGATCTACGGTAACCTTATAGTCCCGTCAACTCTACATCAGTGCTTTAAATATGTGGGCACAGATAATGAAGTCAAGACGGTGGTCACGGATAAGTAACCGTTCAAGGGATTGGAGAATTATTTCACCGATTCCCTTTTATACGGCGCTGAATCCGATACTGAACCATCGACCCAAGGAACGGACAGCGGAGATGAAGCTGATACCGAACCAGGGCTTGATTATGATGGCGGTTTTGTTTTAAACGACATTGTACCCATTGTAATCAATCTTGACGATGATGAATCATCGGAAGATAGTTGTAATTGGCAACTTGCCGAAGAACTATCAATAAACGATGATTTAGAGTACTCGACGGGTCTTGAAGATATCACCAACGAACTCTATGCTAACCCTGATTTATATATGCCTCTTCAATCATTTTGTTTGACGAAGAAGCAGGTACACGACCCTTGCGGAACAACGCTCATCATCCCCGCAGGGATTGGGGGTGGAAAGGAGGTTGTCTACGGCAAAGGAAGAGCAACTCCGGTACCCGACCACTTCTTGGAAGAGGAAGACGACGATGATAAACCGGCTCGTCATCTATCCAGATACGATGCAAAAGCGCGCAACATGATGGAAAGGCACGGGTATGACTTCAAGCTCGGAGAGGGTCTTTTCTTTGGTCGAGGTCCACGGGTTCCACCCCGGATGGCCTATGTACCGAAGGGAAAACCCGATAATTACTATCGCCACAAAAGAGGTCTAGGCTATGTCTCATCAGATGATGAGTGTGGTTGGCAAATCATCGACCAAATTGCTAACAAGACTAGGAAGGGATATTCTTCCGACTCTTCGGGTTGGGATTCCGACGCTAGTCTTGGTGAGGTGTTTAAGAAGCTAATGTCGAACATGGTCACGGTTGATCCAACGACAATAGAAGAAGATGATGAGATGCCGACATGGGAAGACCCGTGGATTCATCACTTAAGCATACAGTACGGTGATAGGTTCGAGCAAAGAGAGCCTCCTACCGAAGACCAAGTCGTTCAGGTGAATATGGGAACCGAGGAGAATCCAAAGCCAATATTCATCAGCGATAGCCTCTTACCTGAAGAGAAGGAGGAGTTGATTTCTCTTATCCGGGAGTACATCGACGTGTTCGCCTGGAATTATGAAGACATGCCAGGTCTCGACCCAAACGTAGCAGTGCATCGCCTCAACATTAAGCCGGACGTCAAACCAGTCAAACAACAACAACGACGGTTCCGTCCGCAAATGATGGAAGCAATCGAAGCTGAAGTCAAAAAGCTCGTTGATTCGGGATTTATCCGAGAGGAGCAACATCCCGAATGGCTTGCCAATATTGTTCCGGTCCTAAAGAAGAACGGGAAGATCCGGATATGCATTGACTTCAGGGACCTCAATGCTGCTTGCCCAAAAGATGATTTTCCTCTCCCCATCACGGATGTTATCATCGACAACACGTGTGGGTTTGAGAGGATGTCCTTTATGGATGGTTTCTCAGGTTACAACCAGATAAAGATGCATCCAGATGATGAGAAGCACACTGCATTCAGAACGCCTCTCGGCGTATTCTGCTACACAGTCATGCCCTTCGGCTTGAAGAATGCAGGTGCTACATATCAGCGAGCCATGTCGAAGATCTTTCAGGAACATCTCCGAAAGACTGTCGAATGCTACGTGGATGATCTGGTCGTGAAAAGTCGTGATAAGAAAGATCACATCAAAGACTTGAAGACCATGTTCGACTTGATGCGGGCCCATCAGTTAAAGATGAATCCCACCAAGTCTTTCCTCGGAATGTCCAGTGGCAAATTCCTGGGATTCGTCGTCACCACCAAAGGTATTCACATTGATCCGGATAAAGTGAAGGCGATCAATGAATTGCAACCGCCAAGGAACCTCAAAGAGCTCAGAGGACTGCAAGGGCGATTGGCTTATATCCGTCGGTTTATCTCGAACCTTTCGGGGAAATGCCAACCGTTCTCCAGGCTCACAAAGAAGGGCGTGTCATTCGTATGGGACGATGCTTGTCAAAAGGCATTCGAGAGTATTAAAGAGTATCTCTCGAAACCTCCCGTACTCGTTGCACCGAAATCGGGCAAACCGTTCTTGATTTATGTCAAGGCGACGAGCCACTCATTAAGTGCATTGCTTGCACAAGATGACGATAACGGTCACGAGCAGGCGGTGTATTACTTAAGCCGAACCATGGTGGGCGCTGAATCTCGATATCCTATGATTGAGAGAGAATGCCTGGCTCTAGTGTTCGCCATCCAGAAGATTCGGCATTACTTGGTTGGACAAACCATCTACGTCATCTCCAAAGTTAACCCGGTCCGAGTGTTCATGACTTAACCGGCTTCTATGAGCTGGCGATTAGCGAAGTGGGCTTTACTCTTGTCCCAATACGATCTGCACTTCAAACAGCAGAAGTCAGTAAAAGGGCAAGCCATCTGCGATCTCCTGGCATCTAATCCAACTACGGACGCCGTCGAGATATACGACGACTTACCTGATGAAACCCACGAAGTCAACGCAACTTCGCATCAGCAAGTTTGGCGTTTGTACTTCGACGGCGCTTCACGAGCGGCTAATGTCACAAGTGCTCCTGGGTGTTCTAAGGTCTCCTCCGGAGTTGGAGTTGTTTTAGTTTCTCCGGGAAAACATGTGATGCCTCGAGCCTATTCATTGACCGAGCCATGCTCGAATAATGTGGCAGAGTACAACGCACTGATTATAGGACTCAACTTCGCCAAGGAGCTGGGGGTTGAGTATCTCGAAGCTTTCGGCGATTCTCAACTAATCGTCAAACAGGTCCAAGGAGAATACGAAGTTCGAAGTCAGGATCTGATCCCGTATCACAAGATGGCGGTAGAACTGGCGGAATCATTTGAAGGATTCTTTATCGAGCACGTGCCGCGGTTGCAGAACACCTACGCAGACGCATTAGCAGCTTTAGCCGTATCCCTAGCACAGCCACCCGGGACAGAACAATTTGTCACGGTAAGAACTCATCAACTCTTAGTACCGCTTCACGATGAAGACGACAAAGAAGAAGAAGTTCAGGAGGCGCACACAACTCAGGTTGAGTTTGAACCCCGAGATTGGCGTTTCCCCATCATCGACTACGTCCTACATGGGATCTTGCCAGAAGACGTGAAGGAGAGAGAGTCGATCAGACGAAGAGCTCCAAGATTCTACTATAATACGGAGAATCGAACGCTATACCGCAGGGGGTATGATGGCATGCTGGCACATTGCCTATCAACCAAAGAAGCTGAAGAAGTGCTGAAAGAGGCACATGAAGGAGAGTGCGGTGCACACCAACCTGGTCCCAAGCTTTATGATCGCATCAGGAGAATGGGATACTTTTGGCCCTCCATGATGCATAAGGCAATCGTATACGCCCGGAAGTGTCACGCGTGTCAAGTACACGCGAATTATATGCACCAACCTCCGGAACATCTACATCCTTCGGTTACTTCGTGGCCGTTCGAGACTTGGGGAATGGACATTGTTGGTCCTATAAACCCCCCATCAGTCAAAGGTGACCGGTTCATCCTGGCAATCACCGATTACTTCTCTAAATGGGCTGAAGCAGTTCCACTCAGAGAAGTTAAGACGAGCAACGTCATTGCATTCATCAAACACCATATCATCTACAGGCATGGTGTTCCAAGGCGAATCATACACGACAACGGTCCTCAATTTATCAGCAACGCCTTCATAAGGTTCTGCGAAAAGTTCAAAATTCAGGACATATCGTCAACGGCCTATAATCCCACAGCAAACGGATTAGCTGAAGCCTTCAACAAAACTATCATAAAGCTCTTGTCAAAGCTTGTGAAAAATAACAAGCGAGATTGGGATGATAAGCTCGGCGCAGCTCTATGGGCCTATCGTACCACGGTGCGTACACCGACTGGCGCCACCCCATACTCATTGGTGTATGGATGTGAAGCCGTTCTCCCTCTGGAAGTTCAAATTCCATCCCTTCGGATCGCTCTTGTAACCCAGATGACGACCGAAGAACAACATCAGAAGCGCCTCGAAGAACTCGAGATGCTCGACGAAAAGCGCCTGGAAGCTCAGCAGCATATTGAGTTTTACCAAGCCAGAATTTCTCGAGCCTTCGACAAAAAGGTTCGACAAAGGAGTTTTAAGGAAGGGGATTTGGTCTTAACTGAAAGACGTCCCATGATCCTTAACTCCAAGAAGACAGGAAAATTTGAACCCAAATGGGAAGGACCGTTCGTAGTAGAAACAGTTTACTCGAACGGCGCCTATCGCCTAGTCACCAAAGATGGTGACCGGCTCATGATGCCAATAAATGGCAAATTTCTGAAGAGATACTATCCTTAGTATCCTCAGAAGAATTGAGGTACCGGGAAGTTCCCGGAAGAATACCACATCGGGGTATTCTTAGGGATAACCCGGTCGCTGATAAACAAGAAATCAATATTCGAATTCCGAATATTTTTGTTTGTCAGAATCTAACTCTCACAAGCACTCTTTTGCTGAGATGAGATCTAATCATTCGATGGATTAATCTTTCCTCACAAAACTTTCAGTGGTTTCTGACTACTCATAGTCTCCACCACACAATTCCAGCTTGGTCAAACCTTACTACAGTTAGGGCCAAAGCCAAATTCCCCTCTCGATTCTGTCAATGAACGAGAGGTCCACAAATCGAGCGATCAAACCTTCTTTCGGTTATGATCATTCTCACACTCCCCACTTGGTCAAACCTTACTACAGTTAGGACCACAACCAAAATCCCTTCTCGATTCCTTCAATGAACGAGAGGTCCAATTTCAAATCGAATGACCAAACCTTACGACAGTTAGGGTCGTTTGAACCTTTCGATTCGATAATCAAACCTTACGACAGTTAGGATTATCCGAATCTTTTTCGATTCTCGGAGTGGAGATCCCACACCTAGTTTCATCTTTCGGATCGTGGGGGTGGATATCCCACCTCGAGTTTCCTTTCCTGCTGAAGATAGAATATAAAATTCTTCCTCTTCAGAGTCAAATGACCAAACCTTACGACAGTTAGGGTCGTTTGAACCTTTCGATTCGATAATCAAACCTTACGACAGTTAGGGTTATCTGAATCTTTTCGATTCTCGGAGTGGAGATCCCACTTCTAGTCTCCCATCTTTCCTCTATCTTTGCTTTCAGAAAAGACAGGGATGAAGTCAACGCCTAACCAGTGTTGCCGGGTAGTCTTTCCCGTGAGAAAGACGAAGTCTATGTATTCAAAATCATAGCACCTTTTCCTCTGTCTTTGCTTTCAGAAAAGACAGGGATGAAGCCAACGCTTAACCATCGTTGCCGGGTAGTCTTTCCCGCGAGAAAGACGAAGCCTATGTATTCAATTTCATAGCATTAAGTCTAAGAAAAGCAGTTTTCTTAGCACAACGTTACATGCGGAACGGATCTAGATAATTCGCATGCTAGCCCGATTCAAACGGCAATCGGTAAAGGCAAGTCAAACCCGTTGAAGGCTGGGGGTTTGCCAAAAATCCCAAAGTCAGTGCCTAACACGCATTGCCGGTTAGTCCTTAACCGTAAATAGGGACAAAAGCCCACATATTCCACATTGTGGCAGGTTGTTATTAATAACACCATAATCCGGGCTTCACACGCACGGGGAATTTTATCCCGAATCCTAAGTAGGGATAAGTCATCGCCTAATACGCGGTGCAAAGTACCCTTTTTCCATAAAAAAAAATGATGAATGATGATAGAGTTACGAACTTAAAGTCATAGCATTAAGGGTTGGGGGTGCACCAAAACATCCTGTTAAAAGAAGCGAGTACAGAGTCTCTCATAAAGGATCAAGCCAAAAGCATACAACAGCAAGTCCGTCAACCCGAAGGCAACCGACGGCTAAGAATATGAGACTCTAAACCACAGAGCCTGTCCATATAATCCTGCTCAAACTCCGCCTGCAGGCTAGCTCGGACAGAATCTTCAGAACTGTTAAGAACCTCCGCGGCTTCGCGTTGCAGCTTCATCAACCCCTCCTGTGCTGATCCCAGCCTATCGAGTGTCCAGTCACGAGAACGCTCCAATCCAACCAGGTCCTCAGTGATTATAGCAGCAGACTCTTCGGCACGTCCCAAGGCCTCCTTCAGCCTAGCTATCTCTGCACGAGTGGAATCTAGGGAGCTGAGTAACTCGCCTCTGCTGGTGTCCTTCCTCGCCAGAGCAGCCATCAACTGTCCGACAGTATGCTCACGTGATCGGAGCTCGCTGCCAGCGGAAGATCTCAGGTCACGCCACTGCGTTAACCTATCCTCCACCTGAGAAGATGCAAAAGAGGAAGCTCCACCAGCCTTTAGCTCCCTCAGCTCTCGAACCTCTGACTCCAGGAGAGCGAATTCAGCAGTAAAAGAATCGGCCAGCTCCGGATGTCCTTCCTCCCTCATCATCATCATATGACGAGAGAAGGAACGCCTGAACTGATCGAAACAGCATCCCCTGTGAAGAAGCTTCTCGATCATGCCATTATAGAAGGTCGTAAAATATCCCAGGTCCATACGAAAAACGTCTCGGTCTGGATCGGTATCGACCAAAAGAGCGTGAACATGCTCATAAAGAGAAGATCGAGGTCCTGAAAGCAGCAATACAAGAAGCTAAAGGACTATCAAAAATAATCAGAAAACCTGAAGGAGGAATTCGAGGCATACCTATACCGGCAGAAGTCCCCTCGGGTTGAGATCCGACAGAAGCCGAAGTCACGACAGGAGTGGTCATGGGGGGTGTATCAACCCTCGTGGGCAAGTCAGTCGTACTACTCGGTGGAGGTGGAAAAACGCCCGCAGCTGTAGCAGCATCAGGCACATCGCCTGGTCCTACAGTTAAGCTTTCTTATTAGCCAAAATGGAAATTTAGGCAAGTAAAGAAAAACGGGATCGGATATATACCTGTGAATGAACCACTCCCAAAGAGTGGTCTCATAGGTCTTTCCGAAGTCTGTTCGGCCAACATATCGGCCAGTAATCCAGCATCGGGCCTCGAGAATCTGGGAACAGGAGCATGCTCCCGTACCCCGAAGCCTACATCTGGAAAGACTCCATCCTCAGCTAGTTCTTCTCTGGCAGCATCTGCAAGACAACCAGAGGGTTGGAGAGATGCACAAAAGAGAAAGCAAAGCACAGAATTCCTAAGAAGGATATCCTTGAATAGAGATATACCTGAGTATGGGATGGTGGGATCGACGCTGCTCACCGGCTCAAGATCAATATTCAGGTCAATGCCTAAGGAGCCATCATGAAGAGCGTCGCACATTTCTTTCATAAAGCAATCCATGTGGTCGGATCCAGGAAATGCCGGAGCCGGGGGAAGCTCACCTTCTTCAAAGATCCCTGAAGTCCAGAACACGATTATGAATCCCAAAGGTAAATCACCCCAAAGCAACAAAAATGCATTCAAAAGGTGTTATCTTCCTCACCACCGGCAATGTCGTTCAAGTCCGCTCCACACGAACGCCGATCCCTAGGTGGCTTGGGAACAGTCTTTTTCCTCTTCAAAGTACCAGCTCTACTGGAACCCACAGGTCGATCATGCGCAGGCTTACTACTCATAGTAGCTCGGTCATCAGGCCCTGAGCCCGTGAAGTGAGAAGCAAGTGGCTCATGATCACCAGAGGTCCTACCTGAAATGATGACATTCATAAATGCCAGCTGGATTCAAGAAAGGAAATCGAAGGGTATGTGACAAACCTGCACCGAGTTCTCCTTGGTCGGTGTCTATATCCGCAGACTCCCCCTCAGGAGTCTCGACCTCATCATCCATAGGGAGAGACCCTACATCATCTCTGCTGGAGAGGGAGGATTTACCACGCCTCTTCCTCTGCTTCCGAGCAATCTCAGCCTTACGAGCAGCCATCATGGCGGCCTGCACTGAGTGATCGGACTCCAACTCTGAAAGGCTCTTCA
>BQKN01050505.1:6922-50451 GCA_022839385.1 Asparagus kiusianus | reverse complement strand
GTATTATGAGGGTTACACATGATAAAGGAATATATGTTAAAGATGGAAAAAGGCTTAAAGGACTTTGGATAACTCGCATCAATTAATTTTTTCTATTTTGTTCATTAAAGTTTATTGTGTAAAGTGCTGCTGATATTAAATGTGATCTCATTAATATGCATACGATCAGCTATTACATAACAGTATATTACTTCCATCATTCCTAAATCATTTATTTACTTTTGAGTACATTGATTACTTGAGAATTTCATAGGATCAATGAAACATGCAGCACCTAGGCTTGTGAAAGGGGTGTAAGCCTAAAAATGATGTAATATGGAAAACGAAGAAATTGTAGGATTCCACTGTTGTCATAGTTGAAATATCCGGTAACTAATAATGAGACTGAGATCGCCTTTATCAAATGCACTATCTTTAACAAGACATTAGCTAAACTTCAATCGCCACAATATTGTTGAGCATATTTCGATTGAAATTTACATAAACCTTCCATTTAACAATACTTCCTTGCTTTATCATGTTATTATAGTGTTTGTGGCAGCCAATATGATCTCTATAATGTCAAGACTTATATTATACTTATATTAATAATTCCTTTCATGGTTTCATAATAGATGTTGTTGAAACGCACTGCTCGGAAATCAGTTCCTAAACAATATGAATTTAAAAAGTTTGTTAATGACAAGGAAATTATAGAAATTTCATCAAATGATGATGAAGAAGAACCTTCCATTGAGGAGTATTATGATGATGATGATGAGGAGAGCTCTTTTGAAGTTAACAAAAAAGTGAAGGTTGAAAATTCAGATCCTGATTATGTACCTAGCGAAGATGCTCCTGCTACCCTTGAAGTTAATGTCCTTTTTGCTGTTAAAATCAAAGATGAAGAAGAAGTAGATAAATTGTTTGCTAAAGCTATGGAAATTCTAGCAGCTATATGGAAATTTCGTCAGGAGAAGAAAAAATGAGTTGAGACAAGTATTAGAAAAATAAATGTCAAGTCAATAAAATAAATCAAGGTCTATGAGTTTGTGAATCATGTTGTTGGAAAATTTTATAAATTGCAGTTGTTTTAATTAGCTTAAGTTATGTGAAAGAACTTATGTTTACCTCTTTATATTTCTTTACCATCAGGTTTATGAATGATATGGATTTGTGTGAAGTATTAATGATACTTCAATTTTAGCCATTTATGATTTATGATTTATGATTTATGATTATGATAAGATATGGTTTTCAAAGTTATTAGTTCATCTTTAGAGCTTCACAAGGTTTCTTTACGGATGAAATGTTATGACCTTTTGTAGGTCTTCAATATAAAATTGAACAATTGATACCTTGAACAAATGCATAAAATATAATACTAACTTTTAATTTTCTTTTTTTATCTAGGTATAGGTATAAAGCTAGGTCTAAAGATTAAAAAAAACCAACAACTACAACAAGAAAAATTAGGTATATTTCCTTTACAAAAATAATACTTTATACAGTTTGTACTTGCAACAGCTTCACCAGATATCATCAAAGCAGAAAACCTTCTGTAAATTAATGTAAAATAAATGGCTGTTTACTACTATTAGTTACTTGAATCGATCCCATCCATTCATAATCTAATTATGCCTTCTTTGAATTATATATTTCCATATCTTCATTAGCTCATACTTTCTATATGTTCTCAATTCTCTTTAGAACATATGATATTCAAAAGAGAGTTTTTTCCTTAAGAGTAAAAGCATTTTAAAACGGGAATTGTAACAATAAAAATGACTCATTTAGTGAGAATATATGAGTAAATGTATGAACTAAAATATGTCATTACTATGAGAGTCTGTACTATTATGTACTATTATAGAGGGATGTGGATCATTTACATTTAGAATATATTCATACTCATATTTATGTTGATGTTACTTACTTAAGGCGCAGTCCATCCTTTTCACTTTACTTAATTATTTTATTCAAGTGGAATATTTTATTCCTAGCCCAAGATCATATAACAATAAAGCAGCTTATCAATTCATCTTACTTGTTTATTTTATTCAAGTGAAACAAGTTATTGTATGATACTATCCATCCCTTATGTTTGATTATTAAAACCAACATTGAGTATCATATTAAAACCTTACGTAAATTAATGTTAAATAAATGGTTGTTTATCAGTCATTGTTTACATCCTTCCCCATACAAACTACCATTTCATACGGGTTTTCAAAACCAAGGGTAGGATTTAGTTTCTGATATGCTTCCATGGTTGACTTTTTAATAACCAAAATTACACAACATTTAAGATTCAATAGACATTAATAAAGTATGGGATAATGGACTGCAATATATTTGACACCGAACAACAATATGCCTCATAATAATAATTAAACCAAAGGAATTTATTTTCATATATGGTTGTACTAACTTTTTATTTTCGATATTTTTGTCAGAATGCAAGATTAAGATCAAACAACAATTACAGCAAGGAAAACAAGGTACATTTCCTTTTCAAAAGTAATGCTTTATATAATTTGTATATTAATTATAACATTAGTTTTATTAGTGTGCAATTACTATGTTAACTAATTGAATTTAACTACATTATGAAATTTCACACATAATAAATGAATTCAAAACATTTAAAATTTAAAATATAAGTTTATTATATGTATGTACTAGATTAATATGAAAAATAAATTAATGTTCAATTCTTTTACAGTTCAAATAATATTCTCACAAGTTTGCATGAAAAACAATTGGAAAAACAAATGGAACCAAATGAAGGTTAGTCGAACAAATTTAATTTTTCTAATGCATCTTCCAGATAATCAATAACAAATAATTCTAATATATTCATATAAATTTATCAACAGCATCAAAGAAAATGAAGAGGAAAAATTACTACAATGCGTTAACTACTAAGAAAGAGAAGCTTATATTGGAAGGATGTGTCGAAATAAGAGAATAAAGAGGACTATGGATAGTAGTCCAAATGCAGAAGATCAATCAATGAAAAGAAGTGCACGTTGGCTAGAACGAGCATCCAATTACCAAGTTGAATGCAACGGTGAGCTTTGATAAGTTTATAAATATAATAATTTAAGTTTCTACAGTATACAAAATTAACTAATAACATATTACAATCGTATAGGAACAAATATATCAAGGTCGTCTTGTTCAGAACTACACAAGCTTGGAAAGATAGCAAGTTGCATTCATTGTGGAGCAATGAAATTTGAATATGAGAGTCCATCTTTTTGCTGTAATAATGGAGAAACGGTACTTGTGGAACCTTGTATCCCAAATGAATTATATAACTTGCTAACATCGGATTGTAATGAGGGTGTTGAGTTTAGGAGAAACATTAGAGCATACAATAGTGTTTTATCATTCACCTCATTTGGGGTAGCAATTGATAAAAACTTGGCATCGTCAAGGGATGGAATATACACTTTTAGAGCGCAAGGTCAGATTTACCATAGTTTGCCTGGATTGATACCACAAAATGATAGACCTCGCTTCTTCTAGTTATATTTTTATGACACGGATAATGAAATGCAAAATAGGATGAATGTTTTACAAGAAGGGAAATTATCAGAAAATACAATGAAGACTATAACGAAAATCCTAGAAGACAATCCTTATGCGAAAATTCTACGGAGGCTTAAAGATGTACCAACGTTGAGAGAATTACAAATCTGTATATCTAAGAACACCAATCTTGACCAAAGGATTTATAACTCTCCAACAGTAGAGCAAGTGGCAGCAATTTGGATAGAAGGATACAATCCAAATGAACCGTTAAATAGAGAGATTATAATACAAGAGCACTCTGGACAAAGGCATCAAGTCAAACATTATTATAGTTGTTATGATCCTCTACAATATCCGATTTTATTTCCAAATGGTGAGAGTGGGTGGCAACAGTTTATCTACAAAGGTCGGAACGAAAGAATACAATTAAATATAACCGAAGAAAGTCAGACATTGGATTTAGCTAGACAGCTTAATGAGGAGGAATCACAAGGTAAAACCAACGCTAAATTTTAATCTCATAAGTAAAATACATCATATCTTATCAATTTCTAAAAAAATTTAAGCTTATAACAGATATCGAAAGACAAGGAGGGCAATATTTTTCTTGTAGGGAGTATTATTGCTACAAGCTTCAAATTCGGAATCCAATAAAATCAATTCTGCTACTTGCTGGACGACTATTTCAACTGTTTGCTGTGGACCTGTATGTGAAGTTAGAGACAACGCGACTTGATTTCTTTAGAAAACAACAATCGAATATAAGAGCGGAGTTGTATCAAGGAATTGTTGATAGTGTTACTGCTGGGGAAACACGTGGAGATCAAGTTGAACATAGAGTAGTTTTACCACCATCTTTCATTGGAAGACCAAGAGATATGAGGCGTCGTTATATGGACGCTATGGATCTTGTTCAAAGATACGGTAAACCGGATCTCTTCATTACAATAACATGTAATCCAGATTGGGATGAAATAAGGAATGAGCTTCTAAATGGACAAACAGCACAAGATAGACCTAATCTTTCTTCTAGAGTTTTTAGAGGGAAAATAGAGGATCTTAAAGACCAGCTATTTAAGAAAGAAGTATTTGGTAAAGTAGCTACACGTGTCTATGTCATTGAATTTCAGAAAAGGGGAATTCCACATGCTCATATATTATTAATTTTGAAACATGAATATAAGCTAATGAGCCCAGATCATTTTGATAAATTTATATCGGCAGAATTACCAGATCAATCACTATTTCCAATGTTGCATGCGAAGGTGGTAAAACATATGGTTCATGGCCCTTGTGGATCGTTGAGGAAAACAAGTCCATGCATGGTTGATGGAAAATGTAAATATCATTACCCACATCCTTTTTGTTCAAAGACAAGTTTAGGTGGTGATGGCTATCCAATATATATGCGAAGGAATAATGGAAAGAAAATTTTTGTACGTAACACAATTTTAGACAATCAATGGATTGTTCCATACAATCCTTACCTATTAAGTAGGTATAATTGTCATGTCAATGTTGAAGTATGATCTGGACTTAAGGCTGTAAAATATCTTTATAAATATATATACAAAGGGCATGACAAAGCAGCTGTGTGCATTGCATCAAATGAGGCAACACATCCAGTAGATGAGATTAAACAATACCAAGATGCAAGATGGGTATCAGCACAAGAAGCAATTTGGTGGATTTTTGAATTTAAGATGAATGATATACAACCCCCTGTTATTAACCTCCAATTACATCTTCCAAATAAGCAAAATGTTTATTATTGGAATAATGAAGATCTTCGAAATATTATGACGTGGGAGCACACAGCTAAGACAATGCTTACAGAATTCTTTAGAAAATGTGCTTTAGATAAAAAAGCAAGGATGTTATTGTACAAAGAATTTCCTGAACATTATGTGTGGGTAGTAGGAAAGAAATGTTGGAATGAGAGAAAAAAAAGGCCGTGATTGGACGAATAAATTCAGCAAATCCTATAGAGGGGGAGAGATATTATTTAAGGCTTTTATTGAATCATGTTAAAGGTCCTACTTCTTGGGATGACCTACTCACTGTTGATGGATTACTTGTGAAGACTTTTAAAGTCTGCACAGAAAAGAGGACTCTTAGAATCCGACGATAGTATAGTCGAATGCTTGGATGAAGCAGTAAATTTCAAGATGTCATACGCATTAAGAAGATTATTTGCAACTATTCTGGTTTATTGTCAACCAACAAATGTCAGATTATTATGCGAGAGATATAGACCGACAATGTCTGAAGATTTCGTTCAAAGATCTATAGCGACAGATGTAGAACAAACTGCATGGGCATTAGAGGGAGTTAATTATTTCCTAGAGAGCATAGGGAAGACAATACAAGATTTTGATTTACCTAAATTTAAAGAGGATGAAATAGATAATCCATCATGCAATCTACGAATCATACAGGATGAGATAGATGTTGAAGTCTGTTAGGAAGATATAGATGGTAAGTACAAATTAAATGAAGATCAAAGAAAAGCTTTTGAAATAATAATGGACAGAGTTAATATGAATAAGGGAGGAGTGTTTTTCATAGATGGTCCTGGAGGGACGAGAAAAACATTTTTGTATAAAACTATATTTGCCAATGTCAGATCAAAATGAATGATTGCAATAGCAACTGCAACTTCAGGAGTAGCAGCATCTTTACTACCTGGTGGGCGCACATCACATTCACGGTTTAAGATACCTATTAATGCCACTGAGACAACAGTTTGCAATATATCTAAACAGGAAGGTACTGCACATTTGATTAGAAAAGCAGCACTAATTATTTGGGATGAAGCACCTATGGCAAAACGAGTAGCAATTGAAAGTGTAGATCGTACAATGCAAGACCTATTGAGTACAAAAGAATTGTTTGGTGGTAAAGTAGTAGTTTTTGGAGGAGATTTTCATCAAGTGTTGCCAGTTATTCCAAGAGGAACAAGGAGCCAAACAGTTAATGCAAGCTTAGTAAAGTCTTATTTGTGGGAGAAGATGGAAAAGATAACATTAAAAATAAACATACGAGCAAAAAATGATGAAGAATTCAGTAAATTCTTGCTGCATGTCGGAAATGGAACAGAAAAAACAACTAAAGATGAACTAATTAGACTTCCCGAAAGTATTGTGATTGAAGATAGCAAAAATGGACAATCGGAAGTTGAATTGTTAAACCAAGTATTTCCATCAATTGAACAAAATGCAAATTCAGCTGAATATATGACAGAACGAGCTATTCTTGCGATAAAAAATGAATATGTAGATGAGCTCAATGACAAGCTTTTGGATAAATTTCCTGGTGATGAGATTATTTTCCATAGTTTTGACAAGGCTATTGATGATCCAAATAACTACTACAAAGAAGAATTTTTAAACAAGTTGATGCCTAATGGTCTTCCACCGCACAAGCTAAAGCTGAAGCAGAATTGCCCGATAATGTTGCTTAGAAATATTGACCCATCAAATGGACTTTGCAATGGAACTAGAATGGTTTGCAAAGAATTTGATAAAAATGTTATTAAAACAGAAATAACAAAAAGTCATCATGCGGGTCAAGAAGTCATGATTCCAAGGATACCATTATCACCAGCTGAAAATGAAAATTACCCTTTCAAATTTCAACGAAAACAATTTCTTATAAGGTTATGCTTCGCAATGACGGCTGAAAATAAAAATTACCCTTTCAAATTTCAACGAAAATAATTTCCTATAAGGTTATGCTTCGCAATGATAATAAACAAAGCACAGGGACAAACAATTCGCACAGTGGGTATTTATTTACCACACCATGTTTTTTCACATGGACAATTATACGTCGTTTTATCTCGTGGTGTATCAACAAACAATACAAGAGTGCTGGTTAAAGGCGAAAGAAAACAAAAGAAAGGATATACATACACCAAAAATATCGTCTACAAAGAAGTTCTATCTAGAGAAAGGTTAGAAAAAACATTTAAATGACTAACTTATTTATTTTAAATAAATGTCAATAACAAAAATATCAAAATTAAATTTACTTATTTTATAGCAATAAATATTGCAATAAGAAGATGGTGAAAAAAATAAATATCATTATTATAATTTGTAAAAATTACTTTATTTGATATTTCTAATATTTACTATTGTTACAGGGAAGATGAATGATGAAAGACAATGTAAAGGTGAATGCAGCTTCATTAAGGATTTGAAGTTATATCAAGAATCTTTCTCAATCAAAGTGTTTATACTAAAGTGTCCTTGGAGCAATTCTCATCGTCAAAAGGTTCAGGTCAGGTTCAAAAGATTATTGTGATTGACGAAGAGGTAAGTACAACTCTTCAAATGAAATATTTATTATTACATTTGATTTTCATTAAATTTTTACTTAACTGGTAATTTATTTTAAAGTTTAAGTAATAACAAATAAATACAGGGAACAAAGATTCAAGCCACACTATTCAATGCTACAATAGCAACATTTGTGGAATACATCCATCTCAACAATACCATTATCATCAAGAATGGTATAGTCAGGCCTATAAATAGGAAATATGCATCGGTGAATCCGAATTTTGAGCTTGCTTTTGGACAAAACACAAAAATAACAGTATCCGAAAATGAAATCAATATCGGTACCCTACCATTTTCATTCAAGCGATTCGAAGAGGTGACAAAGACAAATAATGAAAATATATTTTTCGGTATGCTAAATTTTTAATCTTAATAACATAGCATTCGTAATACAAAATTAAATTTTTAAGCACTAAAATTTTAATCTTTATACTGATGTGTTAGGATTCATCACTTCAGTGAGACCGTTGTACACAACAAATACATCAGTTAGAAGGAAGATCACAATAATGAATGAAGAGTAAGTGTTTTTAAATAAGAAATAATTTTTCAATAACAAATATTAAAATACTAACATATCCATTTAACAATTTTTTTAATTGACACAGGATGGATCCATTGGTATTAACATTATGGGGAGAGCATGCAGAGAAAGAAGGTCAAGTATTCGAAGACAAGAAAAAATAAAAACCAATTATAGCAATAATTAATGTTACTGCAAATAGATATATGGGTAAGACTTTTCAATTTAATTGTTTTAAAAATTTTATATAACCAAAAAGTAACCATATAATGAATACAGGAGTTCCACAACTATCATCAAAGCCTGCAACAATATTTTTGATAGACCCAAACATTACTGAAGCACACACTCTTAAAGAATGGTAATGCTTATGCAAATAAAATCCTTCCTAATGTAATTTTGAAAAAAAATACATGTCTTAAATATAGGATAACAGGGAAGGGGAAAAATTATGAGAAACTGATGCAGCAGACCCCATCGAAGCTAATGAGAAGGTCTAAGAAGGTTATTCTTGGTGATATCATCACATCATCAACAGCTACAAAACAGGTATTTTATTATATTGGTTAAGATATTAACAAGATAAATAATAATAAATTTTGAATTTATAACTTGATTGCTATTTTTTAGAATATGTATTCCTACTTTAAAGCGGAGATATCAGCAATAATCAATCCAGAATCATCTTGTTACACCGCATGCAAGAGTTGTCAAAGAAAGGTTTTTGTTGAAGACATCGTAGCTAACTGCAACAATTGCAATACTGAAGATGCGGAATGGGAAATAAAGTAAGTTTTAAATTTTATTTATTAAAAAAATAAAAATAACATTAAATTTTCACATCAAGGTACCTTATGCGATAGGAAGTTAAAGATTATATTGACAAGGCATATGTTACACTTTTCGATGAAGCTCGGTATCTAACTGGTTGTTCAGCTGAAGAATATGTAGATTCATTTAATGAAGAAGGAAAGGTAATATAACATTATTTATTTCAAATATATAAAATCTTTTTTCCATAAAATTAGTAAATTAGTAAAATAGAAAAAATGACCATAAATATAATGCAGGAGCACTTATCACCTATGTACCAGAAAATGATGAGCTGTTGCGACAAAGAATATCTTTTCTTGGTAAAAATAAACAGGAAAGATGAAGAGAAAAGAATTGAAGGAAGAATAACCGCTCAAGAAATATGCAGTCCAAACAACTTCGGACCAATAGAATGTGATGAAGATGAAGATTCAAAGGACATTTCACTGAAGCGAAAGAGTATGACAAGCCTGAAAAAAGATATGAACAAAAGAAAGTTCATGAATAATAAAAATATTAAAATAGAAAGTGAGAAGTGATACATCATTTATAGCACTATGATGAATACACTTAATTATGTTTATTTAAACTATTATGTCAAGGATATTGCACCTGTGTTGATTTTAATAAGTACATTTTAAATAGTGTTTGTTTGTTTAAAATATTATGAGTCAAACATATCCTATGTAACAATGAAAGTTTTTCTGTTAATTTGCTCTTTTCTTCAATTGGGAAGACATCAACCTGCAAGTTGGCATTAGCTTTATTGATCACTTTTCCAATAATAATTTCCTATTTTTATAGTAAAGAATATACAGCTAATTTGATTCGGTGTTATTTGCAATGAGTTTATGTGAGGTTCACTGATTTTTGCAATCATCTTAATATGCATCACGTGCGACGCACATATGGTATACTAAAAACATTTAAAAACATATGTGCTTTTATAGAATGTCATATTAGATCTTCGACATTTTCAAATTTGGGTAAATGTGCATTAAGTACACAAATGACAATGCTTCACATTTGTTCTTAGCTCTTGAATTATGAAGTAGTTGATAATTCTAGTCATCCTCTTTAATAGGACTTTGTTCCATCATAACACTATTCTTTATGTATTTTAAATTTTGTAATAACTTAAAATTTCAAATATGAAGGATAATGATGGACCGGAGCTAAGTATGTGGTGTGAGTTGGTGATTGTATAAATGTAGGAACAGCTGGAAACGAAGTTATGTATAAATCTATATCTATATCTATATCTATATCTATATAAAATACAGCTGAATTAAACAATACCCCAAATCCAGACATAAGAGTAAGAATATTGTTGATGTAAGCAGACAAGCAAAAGAACCCCAAAATATTTGTTTGGTGTTCTTTTGCTTGTAACTTCAAATTATCTAATTAGTGATATGGTTTTATCAACAAGTTCTATCAACAATATTCTCATTATTTCCCTGTTTTTTTTTTCATTTTTGCCTTGTACATATACTCTTGCTGAGGTAAGGAATCCAATGTATCCTTTGAACCCATTGAAAACTGGCTATATCTTGCTAATGTTTTGAAAGTCCCTCCAATTTAAAGTCCCTAATAACCCCTTTACTTTAGTTGGGTTAAGTGGATGGGAACTACCTTTTTTTTGTGGGGGGTGGGCGGGTGGGAACTTTATGGTTTTGAGAGTTGTATTCAAATATGATGATTTGGGAGGCTTGTATCAAAATAGGCGAGACTCAGGGAATTTGTGTCAAAAATACGATGATTTGGGGGGATTTGTTACCAATACATGAGAGTTGAGGGAGCACTATTTCAATATATATGTTCAGACCTATATGACATCCTGTCTTTTCTCTAAACTGTTAATCTGACGGTAGTTTGATCACTGTTAGCTTCTGGGTACACAGGCCACATCTGAAATTGGTTGAAGCTATCACCGTTATCCTTTCTCAAGCATGAGGATTACACGACTCTTTTACTATGATTCTGAATAAGAAAGTGAATTTCTGATGTCACCCATGAGAGCATATTTTGCTCTCAGTTTATGGTAAACTTTAGTGTTGGCATAATTTGCTCTCAGTTTGCGCAAAACCTTAAAGTTGGCTATGTGAAGAAGGACTATTTCGTTGGCCTGTGTCATAAATGTTTGTTTCTTGTGCCATTTTCCAAATTCTTAACTTGGCCCTTTAAATCCTTATTATTGACTTGGTTAAAGCTTCATATCTTTGCCTTTTTGCCTTTTTTTCAATAGAGATAGTTCTCTACTTTTTTCTTTTAGCTGTGGGGTTGTTTCATAAAAGAAGAGGGCCTTGAAGTTCATTCCCTTGTATATATCTGAAGGCTTCATAATTATTAATTAGTTCAAAACAGATGTTTTTTCGTTTTGGGAGGAAAACCAGTGATGCTCACTAATTTTAATGACTATTTTTAATATTCATTAGGTATTATTGACGATTTCTTCTTTGTGATTGTACAATTTGAAAATAAGCTTACTATTAGTCATTTGTTTCTTAATGCTGTGCAACTAGGTTTACATTCAGCCTTTGTACTTTGCACTTGTTGTATTATTTCTCTCACACACATGCACATTCAGGCAATCACAAATAGGTTCCTTTTGTACTCAGAAGGATGTGTAGTATGAAACGCACCAAATGGATGAATAAGCAATAAAGACTTATGAAGTTCCAAAGTTTTTATACAATAGCAGATAATGCTGATGCATTCTTTTGACTTCCCATGTGTTCCTTCTTAGTTTGGTTCTAATTGAACTGGGCTGAATCATAAAAGACAATTGTTTCATAACCAAACCTGTACACATTTAAATAATATTACTAGAATTAGTTAATTTTAGTGAGTTGTGAGTATTGCTTAAGTCAAGAGCTGGTTGTGTACGGATGATAGTGCAGACACGTTGTCAGGTTCTATCAAACGGGTTCCTTTTGTACTCAGAAGGATGTGTAGTATGGAACGCACCAAATGGATGAATAAGCAATAAAGACATATGAAGTTCCAAAGTTTGTATACAATAGCAGATACTGATGATATAGTGTAACGTGATGGGATATTATTTAATTTAATTTTTATGTAAGATCACAATTTTTCCAACCTCAAATATAATAGGCATCATCAATATGAGATGATATATCTAAAGATTTAAGAAAATGTGTCCCTTTGGATGATGCAACTGATAATATAAGTAGAGACTTCGATCTTCCATTTGATCAACTGTCCGATAAAATATTCACCCCTATCTCCTTCCATTGATCTCTCAATCTTTTACAAAAAATTTCATGTACTTCTCCTTTGATTTTCTCTAAATGAGCTGAATCTCAAGTCCTCATAACTTGAAGCTATATAACCAGACCCACATTCTGCAATTGCATCAATCATATCTTGGTAGTAACTAGATTGAGCAGCGGTAAAGTGAATAGACTTGTGGAAGAAAAACCGAGCAATCTTTTTATCAGCTTCATCATGTTTTTGCTTCTGAATATCATCTATAATTGTTAGGCAAGTGCTTTCATGTTGCCCGCTAGATTCAACATTGCTGTTAACGTGAAAAGCTCCACTAGCAGAATAACTACTATGAGAGCCATCAAATGGCTCGTCTGTTTTGAGCTTTCTTTTACCAGAAATTCACTATGGGGTGCATGTGAAGACTCGAGTTTTGGCAACTTTTTTCCAGGACCTTATGCAAGCAAAAGCTCTATATTTTATCTATATTTCCAATTTTTTGTATGTGATTCATGATGTCTCTGGAAGCCTCTAACATATGGTATTGAAGAGTATTACATGTATAATTGGTGGTAGCAAAATGCAGTTAAATTTCATGTTGTATTCCACCCACAGACAGATGGTCAGACGGAGAGGGTGAACCAGGTGTTGGAGGACATGTTGCGGGCTTGTGTCATTGACTTTCATGGTAGCTGGGAGGAGCATATTCCACTGATAGAGTTCGCTTATAATAATAGTTATCAAGCGACGATCGATATGCCCCCTTATGAAGCATTGTACAGGAGACCTTGTAGATCACCGATATGTTGGGCAGAACCGGAGGATAGCTTAATGCTTGGGCCAGAGCTAGTAAGACAGACTACTGAAAAGGTAGCCTTGATCAGAGAGGATTTTAGCTGCCCAGAGTCGGCAGAAAAGCTATGCAGATAAGAGACGAAGACCCTTGGAGTTTCAGGTTAGAGATGCGGTTATGCTGAAGGTATCGCCTATGAAAGGCGTTTAGCGATTCGGAAGACGGGGAAAGCTTGCACCGAGATATATTGGACCCTTCCGGATTTTGGAGCGCATTGAAGTTGTATCATACAGACTAGATCTTCCAGCATCGATGTCTAGTATACACAATGTATTTCATATTTCTATGCTCAAGAAACACTTGCATGATGAGGAGCAGCAGCGAGTATTGGATTCACTTTCTCCAATGTCAAGAACTTTTATTTTTGGCTAGCATATATTTTTTAATTTTCTCACTGAATTGAAATAAGTAAAATTTATAATTTTTAAATAAAATTTTAAATTTGTAGGGGGTGTTTTTGCAATTTTAAAACTTAGAGAGTATTTTTATAAGGTCCAAAACTTTTAGGTGTTGGCTAGCATATATTTTTTAGATTTCTCTGCAAACTAAAATAAGTTAAAGATTTAAATTATATCAAACATATCACCTTTATCCAATAATATGTTAAGTCTCATTATGGGTAGGATAAATAATTTAATTATAAATTCAAAGATTATAGAAAAATTAGAATAAAATAATATAACAATATAATATTTTAAAAGAGGTTAAGAGTAATATTGACCATGGAAAGATTTTTCCCAACTCGTACTTTTAAAGAGAGTATAAAATATTTTAAAAAAGTTAAAGGTAATATTAACCGTGGAAAGATTTTCCCCAACTCGTATTTTTAAATAGAGTATGAAATATGATTTTTTTTTTTTTTTTGCACATGGAACACAAGTTAATGTGTATAAAGAAAGCACGCTACTCTTTTTCTAGAAAGCACTCAGCCTTTTTTCTAGTGGATCCTCCATATCTATTGATACATAGAGGTGAGCCGCAAATTATCATAAAATTCTATTTTATTGTGATTTTCTTATTAATAAAATTGGGTTAGTAACTATAATTGTATTACATGGAGGACATCGTATTTTTTGTGGAGACTATTTTATATTTAAGTACTAATCATATTATCTTTTAGCCATTATATTCATTTGTAGCCATAATTATGTTGGAAAAATATCAAATAAAATTATAGCATGTAAAATAAATATGAAATAAAATAATAAGAAAGTCTTACCTGATCGGGAGCAATCGGGTAAACATTGCCCTAGAAGACTGAGGACGCGCCTTTCGCCCTAGCGCAGATGATCCTCTCTCTCTCGTAGCGGTAAAAACCCTGTAAATGACCGACCTTTGTACCCAGGCGAGAGAACAGAGCTTTAGCTCAAACGAAGAACATGTTAGACCCTAGAGGGGTCATTAGGGTCTTATGCTAATCTAATCCGATTATATGCCAATTAAAATTAATTAACAAGTTATCCTAGCAAGTATGAAATGCAACAATATATATAAGCTAGGATAAGCAATATACAATATGATATATCCTAGCAAAGAGGTATATAGTAAAATATATGCAAGGATATATAAACTAGCACAAGGGTGAATTAAACATAAACTAGATAGTGGGAAAAACAACAATGAGCAATTGACAAAGGCAATATGAATAATAAGCACGAATGTAAAAGTACACCAATGCAATCACAAACAAACGATATGATCACGGAGTTCGGTCTAATCACTTGACCTACGTCTCCGCTCCTCACCTCGAGGAGATCTCCACTATCACAACCGGGTTTTCTACGTTCACCCGAATAACGTTTACACCACACAATTCGGTTTTCTTGTTTACAGAAAACTCTACAATCAACACTCTTGTAATCCCACTCTACACCCTCTCAAGTGTTGAACTAGACGTGTCTCCCTCAAGTGCTCGGATACAACCTCTCCCTAGGTTCGTCAACCGACGTCACTCCTCTTGTGACGATCCCCGACTCTCGCCACACACTTCTCTCGGTGTACAAGTGTATTACAAAGTGAATCTCACAATAAGCACAATATAAATCAAATGATTGTTCTCTAAAAAAGGTGAGAACTCAATTAAGCACAACTCTTAGTCACAAACCCACAACCCCAAATTATACTATGAATGTAAATACAATAAGCTCAAAATGTTGTGTGTGAATAAAGAGATATAAATCAAAACTAAACTCAATGTAGTTCTAGCTTAATAACAATGATAATCAAATATATAAAAGAGCTAGAAATAGAGTTTAGAAAACTTCTCAATAGATCAAGAGTTGGAGGGAGAATAATTGGAAGCTCAAACTTCAATAGATGATCTCCTCAAGCTCTTATGGAATTGATTCACAAAACCAAAACACTCAAATGCTTAAAAGCTTATAAACACACTTAAACCAAACATAAACTCTTGTTAAGACTTTTTTAAACTTTTTTCAAAACTCTCTCAATAGTTGACGGAGAGCTGAAGGCAATGGGGTATTTACACCCACTCAAAACTTCAGCAAAAACCCCACTAAAAAGACAACAAAGCCCCCAGAAAAACAGCTCAGAAAATAGCCGTTGGAGTCCAACAGTCAAATCGACGGTCGACCGTAGCAGTCAACCGTGAAGAATAAAAAACAAAAAAAAACTGTTCTGGAAGACTGACAGTCGACCGTGAAATTTTCGCGGTCGACCGGGAGACACTTTTGAATCTCACGAAACTCCAGAAACTTTGGCGGTCGACCGTCACGGTCGACAGCGATAAAAAAAATCAAAAAACTACACTCTGGACTGCACACGATCGACTGCCACGGTCGACCACACTGTAGCACGGTCGACCGTGGCGGTTGACCGCACTGTAGCAACAGTGCACAGTCATTTTCCAGTTTTTGACAGTTTTGGAATTTTGTGTATCTAACTTTGTAAAATCAATTGAAAATAGTAAATCAACTTCAAAAATCATGAAGTTTTGAGGGAAGATTCTAGATATGTAAATGAACATGTTACAGAAAGAATTTATGAAAAATCACTTTCCAGTTGAGAGAAATAAATGTTTGAACATAAATAAACAGTTTCTAAAAAACTGCTGACATACACGATTTTGTAAAATCAATTGGGCACAGTAAATAAACTCCAAAAATAGTAAAATTTTGAGAGAAGTTTCTAAACATGTATATAAACATGTCAAAGAAAGAATTTCTTGAATACCACTTCTCATTTATGAAAACTCATCTGTTTTGTAAAACATGCACGAACATGTGCACGAACAAAAACATGATTTTGTAAATTCCATTAAACATAACAAATCAATTCCAAACTTGATGAAACTTTGCGAAATATTTATAAACATGAAAACAAACATGTTAGAAAAAGAATTTCTCAAATTGAATTTCTATTTGTGAAAACTCATGTATTTTGCAAGTGTGTCCAAAGCATGAAAACCCAAAACCATGCATGTATATATATAACTATATATATACATAGAAACCAAATACGTGTGTGTATATGATATTGAGCTTAAGGTATTTAACACACATAATATAAAACCTAAACTAAGTTACCCAAGCTAGATCTTGATCTTCAATAAGCTCTTCTTGGTAATCTCGCGGATGAAGCTTGAACTTGATCTTTAACTTTGAATTGCAAGGCTTCACTCCACTATTCCGCCAACCTCCATTGGATATCATCGTTGTAGCGCATATTTCATCTAACTTCCAACGCGTTGTTTGCCTAGAATAAATACAAAAAAAACACAAACACTAAACAAACAACATTAGAAGTAAATTGTTTGTTAAATCATCATCAAAACAAGAAGGCCAACAGAACAGTTGCCCAAAAATAACACCAACATATGAACAAAAATAATATGCAGAGGAGAGGAGGAAAAAGAAAGAATTATTTCTATATCTTTTCCGAAAGTGAATAAGGGGTGTATATATATGGTTGAGAAAGCCATTATAATTCCTACAATTAATACGATAACGTTCGTCATAAATTTTCGTAACATTCCCCATAATATATAGCCATTACGCACGTTTTAATTGTATTCATAACACTATTCCATGTGGGACTATTCATGAAGGTACAATTATAGTTTCTCCAATAAAATATCCAACAATCCTTCCCCCCCAAAAGACAATATTGACTGAAAACTCAAAATCAATAAACAAAATAATAAATCACAAAACAAATATAGGTTAGGAAACCTTTCGTATCGAGAATTCAGAAGAGGTAGCTTTCGGCTTTAAACCTTTCCTTAGTAAGTTCATCGCGACCTGGGGGACTGTGACGCCCATGGGTTCACACAAGGCTGCGGTCCAAGGTAAAACCAAGAATATCAAACCTGTCATGTACCACACCGTGCAATAACAGGTTTCACCATTACAATTACTATCTCTCTAACAGAATCAATAACAGGTGTAGGTACAAAAGCAAGTAAAAGATTATACAAGAGTCAACTGATGAAATAATAAAGATCAAATTAATATTCCATCATTTACCATACTGAAATATAAGTCAATGTCTGAAATGAATATACTGAAGTTCTCGACAAGTCTCAAATACATAAAGTCTGAAAAAGAGGAAATAAGGCACACAGCCTTTACAACTTCTAGAAATAAACTCTCAAAATGACTAAACAAAGCCTACAGTGGAGCTTAAAAGTAAAATATAACTATAATAGAATAGTTAAAGCTAAAGTGTCTCGCCATCAACTTGCGACTCTCCGGGCTCCTAACTCGTTACCTGAAATGGGGAGGGACAACGAGCGTCAAAGCGTTAGCGAGCAACATCACAACCAACCCCAAGGGAAAAAGGGATCGTTGTATACAGAAAATACAGTTATAACATATATATAAAATCACAAATCCTATTTAGGTAATTACAATGTGAGCATAAGTACGTCGAGCGAAATAATCCAAACAAGGAAACCCTCATGTATATACCATGTAGCTCAGATTGTAAGTACCTATGTATAAGAGGATTTTAGTATTTAGAAAGTTATAACACGAGCATATGTACGTCGAGCGAAATAATCCAAATAAGGAAACCCTCATGTATATACCTTGTATCTTAAACTGTACATCCCTAAATACCAAACCCAAAATCTAATACAAGAAACATTAATAAAAGAAGGCAAGCTCATCTCAGACTTAATTACGGTGTCGTGTTACAACTTGTATAAATGTCGTGTCCAGACTATACAAGTATAGGTGTTAACTCTCAAGGTCTAAACTGATGTAGTGGATGTCCAACACATGGACTGCATATATAAACGGTCCAACACATGGACTGGAAGTGATAAGTGTCCAACACATGGACTACACATCATAATTGCCCAATACATGGACTAGATGAGTTATATGAACAGGTGCATATACCCTAATTTATCACGTGTCTCGGTGCGCAAACCTAAACTCGTGTTCGCATGACATCTCACATGTAAAGATACATATTATACATAAATTTCTAATACCCATCATTCGAGGCGACTCCTCGTCCATATTTAAGCACGCAGCAATCATAAACAAACATAAACAATTTTCGTTAAACTGAAACAACTCAAACAGATTCAAAACTGAAGAAATACAAAAGAAGAAAACTCCTCATTAGTCGACTCATTGGTCGACTCATCGGTCGACTCATAAGTCGACCAGACAAAATACAAAACTGAAGTTTTCCCCATCAGTCGACTCATTGGTCGACTGAGCAGAAAATCTCCAGTTTTCTACTTTCGATGATTATCTGCAAAAACGTTAACTAAAGTTCTCTTTAATCATGTCCAGCAATATATTTCCGATTCTAACTCATGTGTATTAACAGAAACTAAAGGAATTTGCATGTGATCACTTACATAAAAACCTTAATCATATAAACATGTTTAAAAACGTATTAAAAATAGTAAATCACATTGAAACTCATGTTTAAACAAATTTCTAGATCTGGATCTTAATTTACAAATTCGTTTGTAAGCTTTTTATAACTGAAAAATATATATCTTGCATCTCATAATATAAAGTATCTATTTTTATGCACAAAATACGTTTTAGGCTCAAAAATCTAAAATAAAAACTCAAGAAAACTATACAAACAATAGGTGTAGGATTGGGCGAGATGTTACTCGCCTCTGGTATGCTGACCAACTCCTGAATCTGAGAGAGAAAGATATCCTATGCTGCACCTCGTCAAATCCCGCTGAAATCCTCCGAAAAATCCCCAAAAATCGCCAAAAACAAACTAGGGTTTTGAGGTGAGAGAGGGGCCACGGTTTCTCTGATAACTGATGGGTTTTCGGGTTGGTTTCGAGTAGGAGAGATAATATATGAGCGGTCAAACCCGATACAAAACCGAACAGACCTGCAACTAAAAGAAAACCCGAAATCAGCCCGTCAGTCGACTCATTGGTCGACTCATCAGTCGACTCATTAGTCGACTCATTAGTCGACTCATAAGTCGACTGAGCAGACACTATATCCAGATTCGTGCATGTTTTGTTATTCAGCCAAAACCAATGCACGGAACTCTATGAAACCATACTCATACATATCTAATAACTTGTTACCAAGAATATCCATGACCTCATGCTATTTATCATAATAAAAAATTATTTATCACCAATAAATTCACATATCGTCATGACCAAAAATACGGGGTTTTACATTCTTCCCCCCTTAAAAGAATTTCGTCCTCGAAATTCGGAAATCAAACTCGAACAAATAATATTACTCTAGACAAGCACATAGCGATATTTATATTTAACAATCCAGGATGACTATATTCCCACTCAACCCTTAATCGAATGGAACTAGTACGTCGGGCGAAAAATCCAAACAAGAAACTGTAGAACCCCGTAAAATTTTTATATGAATATATGTGAATTATTAGTAAATAAATAATTCTCTTATGATAAATAGTTTGAGGTCATTGATGTACATGATAACAAGTTATTTGAGATGATATGAGAGTATGGGTGTAGAGTTTTGTGCGATGGTTTTGCAAATAAGCAAAACATGCACAAAAACTAGAATTTTCCAGATCAGTCGACCGATCAGTCGACTGACTGAATCAGTCGACCGATCAGTCGACTGATACGTTGATTTTTAGTTTTTTAGGTTTCGAGTCTGTTTTGATTTGGTTCGGGTTTGGGTCGGGTTTAACTGTTCGTATATATTCCCCTTCACCCGAAATCATCCCCTCTCATCTTCAGATCTGAGAAAACCCTAACCCCCTCTCCCTTATCTCAAACCCTAGTTTTGTTCTTGGTGATTTGGGGGAGAACTTGGAGGATTTTCGTCGAAATCTTCACATTGCAGCGAAGGGGAACCTCTCTCTCTCTCAGATCCAGGAGTTGTTCATCACCCCCAGAGGCGAGTAACATCTCGCCCAACTCTGTCCCTTTTGTTTTACATGAATTTATTGAGTTTAATGAGTTTTTATTGAGCCTAAAACGTATTTTTAGTACAAAGAATAAATCTTTATAGTATATGATGTGAAGTATTGAGCTTCTCAGTTTATAAAAAGATCATCAATGTTTTATTAAAGAGATCTAGATCTAAAAATATTTGACAAGAGTAAATTCATGATTTATTGATTTCAAAACGTATCAAACATGTTTTTATGTGTTTAAGGTTTTTGATAAATGTTTACATGTAGATCTTTCATTTCAGTTTGGTAAATATATGTTAAAATTAGTATCTTTATGCTTGGGACTTATGATGATGATTTTAGATAAATAGTATTGCAAATAATCACTGCACAAACAGGTTTCTACAGCCATTCGGTCGACTGATCAGTCGACCGACGGGCTGAATTTTTCAGCTATCAGTCGACTGATCAGTCGACTGACGGGCTGATTTTGTTTTCTCAGTTCCTCAGTCGACCGATCAGTCGACTGGTGAGCTGAGGCTGTGCTGCCTGAGCTTATCGGTCGACATATGAGTCGACTAACGTCATCAGTCGACACATCAGTCGACTGATGAGGTGTTTTACAGATTCTTGATCTGTTTGAGTTACTTTTTCGGGGTCGCCTCGATGACCTGACACTAGTTCACCATGTTAGTGATTTATCTGTACATGTGGGTTGACTTTTGACACAAGTTTAGACATGTACACCGAGATGCGTGCGAGTTTAGATTATGTATATCTTCCGCATATACTTTTCACTATTGCGCAGTCCTTGTGTTGGACTATAATCCATTTCAGTCCTCGTGTTAGACTATAATTCATTTCAGTCCTCGTGTTGGACATTTGCCACTTATTCCATGTGTTTGAAAACCACGGTATCTAGTTCCTGTATCGGACATATTTCTTAACCCTGCATATGACTTTCTCATAGGAGTTTATGACATGACACTTATGTAGATTATGACATGATAACATGATACTCATGTAGGCTATGACATGACACTGTATTTATGCTCTGAGATTAGTTGTATTTCTTTTATTATTGTTCCTGTACTAGTACGTCGGGTTTGGTGTTTAGGGATTTACAATTTGAGATACAAGGTATATATATGAGGGTTTCCTTGTTTGGATTATTTCGCTCGACGTACCTATGCTCGTGTTGTAAATTTCTAAATACTAAAATCCTCTTTAGTAAGATCAATGATTTTAGATCTATTATGTATTATCTGTATATTTCTTATACAACGAGCCATGTTCCCTTGGGGTTGGTTGTGATGTTGCTCGCTAGCGCTTTGACGCTCGTTGTCCCTCCCCCTTTCAGGTAACGAGCCAGGAGCCCAGAGAGTCGCAGGTTGATGGCGACACACTTTAGTGTTCAGCTGTCTATTTTAGCCATGTTTTATTTTGGAGCTCCACTATAGTTTTGTTTGACATTTTGAGGACTATTTTCTAGATGTTGTAAAGGTTGTGTGCCTTATTTCCTCTTGCCAAATATTTGTATTTGAGACTTGTTGGGTATTCCAGTTATCTATTCAGACATTGACTATGTATTCCTGTATGTTGGATGATGAGATATTACTGTGATCACTATCATTTCATCAGTTATTTCTTGTATTATCTTCTACTTGCTTTTGTACCTACACCTATTGTTGACTCTACTAGATAGATGTTAATTGTGATGGTGAAACATGTTATTGCACGGTGTGGTGCATGGCAGTTTGACATTCTTGGTTTCACCTTGGACTGTAGCCTTGTGTGAACCCGGGGGCGTCACAGAAACCCTCCATATATATACCATGTGTTCCAAAAGATTAAGAATTAAGTGGAAATATCCTCATTCTAGCGTTAAATCTAATCATAACCACACAAATAATCACACACATAAATTAATCTACTTCCTCAATAGGTGCACGGAGTCGCGCAGCATAATATCTTCGCGCTCTCAAAAATCATCTTCGATATCTACACTTAATCATCTGAAATGTAAATACCCCCACTTAACCCCTAACTACATGGAACAAGTACATCGAGCTAAAAATCCAAACAAGGAACCCCTCATATATATACCATATGTTCCAAGTACTTAGGAGATAAGTGTTAATACCCTCATTTTAGTGTTAAGTATAAACATCGCCATACATGTAACCATAAGCCATAAATAAGTCATACATAAATTTAATTTACTTGATCAAACATGTGTGGGTAGTCGCGATGTACATCCTCCTCGCGCTCCCAAGAAACCTCCTCAACTCCTTTTCGGTTTCACTAAATTTTTACCAAAGGAAAACAACTTGTTTCTAAATTTCTTGTCTCTCTAGCAAGTATAAAAAATGGAATTTTAATCATAGACAAAACATCCTGAAGTTAAATCTCCGGTGCGTTCAACATTCGTTGTTGCTCTTCATCATGTAAGTGTTTCTTAAGCATAGTAACATGAAATATGAATTACTTATGTACACTAGTCATCAATGCTGGAAGGTTTAGACTATATGTAACAACTCCAATAAGCTCCAAAGTCCGAAATGGTCCAACATATCTCAGCTCAAGTTTTCCCCACCTTCTGAATCGCTGAACGTTTTTCACAGACGATACTTTCAGCATAACTATCTCTTCACATTTTGAAACTCCAAAGGTCTTCACCTCTCATCTGTATAGCTCTTTTGCCGACTCTGGGTGGCTAGAATCTGTTCTCTAATCAATGTTACTTTCTTAGTAATCTGTCTCATAAGCTCTGGCCCAAGCATTAAACTATCCTCCAGCTCTATCCAATATATAGGCGATCTGCAAGGCCTCCCGTATGATGCTTCATACGAAGCCATACCAATTGTTGCTTGATAACTGTTGTTACAAGCGAACACTATTAGCGGAAAATGATCCTTCCAACTACCTTGAAAGTCAATGACACAAGCCTGCAACATGTCCTCCAACATCTGATTTACTCTCTCCGTCTGACCATCTGTCTACGGGTGGAAATACACTACTGTAAGATAAATCTGTTGCCAACGAATCCTGGAAACTCTTCTAAAAATACGGAATGAACACTGAACCTCGATCGGATACCATCATATCTGGAACTCCATGAAGTCAAATAATCTCCTGAATAAATATCCTCGCATACGTCTCAACTGTATAGTTAGTTTTCACTGGAAATAAAATGTGCTGACTTCATTAGTCTATCCACTATCACCCAAACAGAATCATTCTCTTCCTTTGACTTCGACAACCCTACGATAAAGTCCATAGAAATTGTAAAACCCTGAAATTTTATAATGAAATTGTGTGAATAAATAGTAATAAATCTTTCTTTTGTGATAAATAAACATATATATATATAAGATGTATATATCAATCAGTGTTTGGGAACCCAACAAGTATTTATAAGTGAGAGAAATCGAGTGTTATGGCCAGCTTGTGATATAACCAGTAACATGCGTTTTTGTGCTGCGCGGTCGACCGCACAGCGGTCAGATAGTTACCAGGACGGATCTCTTTTACGGTTTAAGTTGCGGTCTTGTGGGTTTCGGGTCAGGTTAGAGATTTAGTATATATACCAAATCAACCCAGGAGAGCCCCTCTTCATCTCAGGTGTCAAACCCTAGCCCCCATCTCTCAAATCTCAAAACCCTAGCTGGCATTGGTGATTTGGGGGAGTTCTTGAGGATTTTCAGCGGGATTCTGGAATTCCAGCGAAGGGAATCAACCTACTGCAGATCTAGGGCATTCGTCAACACCCAAGGCGAGTACCATCTCGCCCAATCCCTCTCCCCTGTTTTCTATGATTTTCTTTTGAGTTTTTATGAGTTTTGATGAGCCAAAATGATATTTTCTTTGTATAAATGAACTCTCTACAATATGGTTAGCAAAAATCAAAAGTTTCAGTTTACAAGAGTTCTCAAATGTTGGGTTTTTATAAAGATTTAGATCTGAAACTTGCTTAAACAAAAGTTAAATCATGTTTATTGTAATCAAAACGTTTTGATCTCGTTTCTCTGTATTTAGAATGTTGGGACTATAGTTTACATGCTTAAAATTTATTGTTTTCCTACAGTATGATTTATAGAGACATTAGATCCGTATTATCGTAGAAAATTTCAAAAGTTTGTTTCAGGTTTAGCAGCTGACAGAAAACCCAGATTGGGTTTCTGTCCGCTTGGCGGTCGACCGGTGCGGTCGACCGCTGGGCTTGTTTTAGGTCTGCGGCCGACCGCAGAGCCTCATCGGTCGACCGCGATGCTCGGTCGGTCGACCGCGAGGTCGCAGCGGTCGACCGTCAGATGCGTATCAGTGAGCGGTCGACCGGTGCGGTCGACCGCCGAACTCTCTATTGAAATTTTCCTGTTTTGTGTATTTGAGTATTTTTACTCATGTTCGAGGGTTTGCCTGGATCATCTGACCTTGGTTATTAGTCCCACTATGTGTCCATGCATGATAAATGACCTGGGGTATACATTTGGGACTTATATACTGATTTGGTTGTGAGATTGATAAGTGGTTTTCACTACATGTTATTGTAGCGCTCTTTTATCATTTCTACAGTCCTCGTGTTGGACTATAATCCATAGAAGTCCTCGTGTGACTATAATCCCTCTCAGTCCTCGTGTTGGACAAATGTCACTTATTCCATGAGTTTGGAAAATTACCATAGTTAGTTCTTGTTTCGGACATAGTTCTTAACCCTGCATGTGACTATTATACAGCATTTCACGACATGATAATTATGTAGATTTTGGTATAACACGTATGTAGATTTTGACATGATATTCATGTGAGTAATAACATGATGTTCATGTTGGCTATGTCACAGCACTGTAGTTATACTCTGGTGTTTGTTGTATTCTTCTATTATTGTTACTGTACTAGAACCTTGGGTTTTGTATTTAGGAGTTTACAAATTTGAGATATAAGGTATATACATGAGGGTTTCCTTGTTTGGATTATTTCGCTCGACGTACCTATTCTCGTGTTGTAAATTCTTAAATACTAAAACCCTCTTTAGTAAGATCAATGATTTTAGATCTATTATATATATATATCTGTATTTTCATATACAACGAGCCCTTTTCCCTTAGGGTTGGTTGTGATGTTACTCGCTAGCGCTTTGACGCTCGTTGTCCCTCCCCCTTTCAGGTCACGAGTCAGGAGCACGGAGAGTCGCGGGTTGATAGCGGACCACTTTAGTGTTCAGCTTTACTTTCTGGCTATGTATTATTTTCTTTGGGCTCCACTGTAGTGTGGTTAGACATTTGAGGGTATTATTCTAGAATTTGTAAAGGCTGAGTGCCTTATTTATTCTTATCAGATATTTGTATTTGTGACTTATTGACTACTCCGGTTTATTTATTCAGACATTGACTATGTATTTCCATTTGCTGGATGATGAGATATTTATTTGATCACTATCATTTCATCAGCCCTTCGTGTATTATCTTTTACTTGTTTTTGTACCTACACCTGTTATTGATTCTACTAGATAGATGTTAATTGTGATGGTGAAACATGTTATTACACGGTGTGGTGCATGGCAGGTTTGACATTCTTGGTTTCACCTTGGACTGCAGCCTTGTGTGAACCCAGGGGCGTCATAGAAATATCCGTCCACTTTTACTCCAAAGTGGGTAAAGGCTGAAGTGTTCATGTCGTTCTCTGATGTTCCGCCTTCACTTGCTGGCAGGTAAGACACTTAGCTACGTACTCTTAAAATCTTTCTACGCATATCACTCCACCAAAAGTGTCTCTTTAGGTCTTTGTACACCTTAGTGGTCCTTGAATATACCGTGTATCGAGTACGATGTGCTTCATCAAATAGCTCCCTCTTCAGCTCTGCACTAGCTGGCATAAATAGTCTATCATTCTTCCGTAGATTTGAATCCAATAGTCTTCTAACTGAGCTATGACAACTCCGTTACTCCAAGATGGCTGCACTGACACAGCTCCCAAAAATGCACTGGTTCCATAAATCTATGGTTTATAAATCAAACTGGCTAAGAGTGAGAAGATCTCTATGCAGTGAGCATCTCGAAACTGAAACCCGATGTCGATGCTTCCTGATTAAAACATCTGCTACGACGTTCGCCTTCCCCGGATGATAGTGAATCGCGAACCTGAAATCCTTGATAAACTCGATCCACCTCCTCTATCTCTGGTTGAGTTCCTTCTGAGAGAAAAGATACTTCAGACTCTGATGGTCTGTGAACAATTCAAACTACACTCCATTCAAGTAGTGTCTCCATGCCTTCAGCGCAAATACAACCACTGCTAACTCCAAATTATGAGTGGGGTAGTTCTGCTCATGCACTCTTAATTATCGCAAGATATACGCTACTACCCTCTGATTCTGCATCAAGACGCTTCTTAAATCTGCCAATGATGCATCTGCATAGACCACAAATGTGCTGGATTATCTTCCTGTAATATCCGGCTAAACCCAAAAAGCTTCGAATCTCTATCGCCGTCTTTGGCGGTTCCCAATCAAGAACTATTATAACTTTAGCCGGATCCACTGATATGCCCTCTCTGCTGATGACGTGGCCGAGAAATCTTACTTCTGAAAACCAAAACTCACATTTGCTGAACTTGGCATATAACTGATGCTCCTGTAGAGTCTGCAAAGCAAATCTGAAAATGTTGTTCTCGTTCTACCTCCGATCTCGAATATATGATAAAGACGGCTACAAACTGGTCCAAGAAGGGACGAAAAATTCGGTTCATCAAATTCATGAATATCACGGGTGCATGAGACAATCCAAACGGCATAACCAGAAACTCAAAAGATTCATATCGAATCAGGAAAAAACGGCTTTGGGAAAATAAATCCATCTCCCAAACTTGCAACTACAACAACCCAAATCAAAGATCAATCTTCGATAAGAAAAATACCGCGCTTCGCATAACTGATCGAACAAGTCATAAATCATATCAAATCCGGATAGTGAACTTGTTCACATCATAAAAAAAATCTATACCTAATCATAGTTACCGTCCTCATTCTCCCGCAGAGGATCAGTGTTCCCATAAATAAAAGATACTCCAGTGAGTAATACTCTAAAATGATAACTCATCTATCTAATTCTATTTGTAGCTCCGTCGACTCAGTAGGTGCCGTACGATAGGGTGCTCGGGATATCGGTACTATGCTCAGCTGCAACTCGATGCAGGAAACAACCTCTCTCACTGAAGAAAATCTAGGCATGTCCTGAAAGACATCCTGATACTCTGAGACAACTCCGGTCTCACACAAATCAGTACTCCGGTCCCTCAGCATTACCTACTCGACGTATACCAGAAATGACCCACATTCCGGTCACCCTGTGAGGTTGCTACTATCTATACAAATCCAACGAATGTTCACAAGCTGACTATTTCAGTAAAACAGTCGATACTAATATGGTATGATGATAGATCATGCATACCAAGAATGAATGTCAAAATTTGACATCATCAACACGATCAACTAGATGACTAATTCAGACTCGTCTAGTCTGATGACACATCTCCTATAGATAGAATGGACACTCCACCTAGAGGAGTAGAGACTTAGCAATTGAAAATCTAAGGAATATGCTACAAGCTGAAACCTATCTGCGAAGGTATGAAAGATAAGAGATAAGCAAATTTCTTAAACCAAACTAGATCCGAGCTGAAAAGGAAATCATGAAGAAAGCTCCGCTCGTACACTGATCACACGGTACTGCTGAATAAACTCCGTTGGTGGTGCAACAAATATGGGATCATCTGTCCTTCAGGAATCTCCTGAATAATGCAAATCTGGCCTGCTGGCCTCTAAATCCTCGGATTAATAGGTAGTGCCTCTACATCCCCACTGCTGGCCGAAATTACGACTCTGAGACTGTCGATCGTGACCTCTATTTTGCTGGCTTCCTGCTGAGTACTGCAACAATTCTTTCGCTCTTTGTTCGATCTTGTTGTGATTGTAACATGTTCTCCGAACTCTGTGCTACTTCGGCGCTCTCAAATCATATGGTGTTTATTTCTTATATTGTCTTTGTTGCTGGGGTAAAATCATTCTCCCGCTGCTAGATTTCTCTAAATTCCACAATAGTTTTCTTACCATTGACATTGTCACTATTCTGATTTTTATTTCTTCCCTTACTACGGGTATATCTCCCTACTTCACTTAGACTAGCTCTAACTGCTTGTTGAAGTAGTGACTAAAATTCTCCCAAATAGGTGATAATTTCTGCCCTGTCAAAAATCTGGATATCGCTGCTATCCTCCAGCAATATCCTCAATGTTGAATACATCTAACCTTCTGCTTGGAACTAAGTCGACGTTTAAGAAATTTTCACATACTTCTTCCCTTATAGGTTGAAATTAAAACCGGTGTGTCTTGAAACTCTGGTGCTCTCATTGTCTGATATTTTTCTTATCCTTTCAGAGTTAAACCTCCTACTCTGTGGCTCTATCAACAGCTGATTGTGATGGTGGTGTACTCATTGGTATTGCCTCTTTACTTCCACGATGGCTACAACTGGTGGTGAATCTCTTGAAAAATGGTATTGCTGACGGAAACGGATGCACCTCTTGCTCCTCGAGTGTGGTAAGATCTTGCTGCTAACGGCGTCATGGAGTCGATCAAATACCGTGGAGCCTACAGTGGCTCGGCTCTGCATGCCCAGCTCTCTAGGTACGAGTTTTATCTCGACCATATCCTCGCTTCGATATTTATAATATCAAAAGGAGAGCTTAATTTTCACAGTAAGTGAGATAGCAAAAATATATATAACGTATCACCATACGAATTCATAACACATAGTATTCACGCAAATACTTTCAATCAAAATAAAATAGTTATCATAAAAAAATATCCTCAATTTTTTGAGATATACACATATATCGTCCTCACTCATACTAGGAAATTATTATCGGACTCTATACATGAATCCTAAGAAACTCTATCCTAGCTCCACGACTCGACACAGGATGATCCTAAGGATACTGAAACTAGAGCTCTGATACCAACTATAACGCCCCTGGGTTCACACAAGGCTACGGTCCAAGGTGAAACCAAGAATGTTAAACCTGCCATGCACCACACCGTATAATAACATGTTTCACCATCACAATTACTATCTCTTTAGCAGAGTCAATAACAGGTGTAGATACAAAAGCAAGTAAAAGATTATACAAGAGTCAACTGATGAAATAATAGAGATCAAATTAATATTCCATCATTTACCATACTAAAATATAAGTCAATGTCTGAAATGAATATACTAGAGTTCTCGACAAGTCTCAAATACATAAAGTCTGAAAAAGAGGAAATAAGGCACACAACCTTTACAACTTCTAGAAATAAACTCTCAAAATGACTAAATAAAGCCTACAGTGGAGCTCAAAAGTAGAATATAACTATAATAGAATAGCTGAAGCTAAAATGTCTCGCCATCAACCTGTGATTCTCCGGACTCTTGGCTCATTACCTGAAAGGGGGAGGGATAACGAGTGTCAAAGCGCTAGCGAGCAATATCACAACCAACCCCAAGGGAAAAGGGCTCGTTATATACAGAAAATATAGTTATAACATATATATACAATCACAAATCCTATTTAGGTAATTACAATGTGAGCATAAGTACGTCGAGCGAAATAATCCAAACAAGAAAACCCTCATGTATATACCATGTAGCTCAGATTGTAAGTACCTATGTATAAGAGGATTTTAGTATTTAGGAAGTTACAACACGAGCATAGGTACGTTGAGGAAATAATCCAAACATGGAAACCCTCATGTATATACCTTGTATCTTAAATTGTACATCCCTAAATACCAAACCCAAAATCTAATACAAGAAACATTAATAAAAGAAGGCAAGCTCATCTCAGACTTAATTACGGTGTCGTGTTACAACTCGTATAAATGTCGTGTTCAGCCTATGCAAGTATAGGTGTTAACTCTCAAGGTCTAAATTGATGTAGTGGATGTCCAACACATAGACTGCATATGTAAACGGTCCAACACATGGACTGAAAGTGATAAGTGTCCAACACATGGACTACACATCATAATTGCCTAATACATAGACTAGATGAGTTATATGAACAGGTGCATATACCCTAATTTCTCACGTGTCTCGGTGCGCAAACCTAAACTCGTGTTCGCATGACATCTCACATGTAAAGATACAGATTATACATAAATTTCTAATACCCGTCATTCGAGGCGACTCCTCGTCCATATTTAAGCACGCAGCAACCATAAACAAACATAAACAATTTTCGTTAAACTGAAACAACTCAAACAAATTCAAAACTGAAGAAATACAAAAGAAGAAAACTCCTCATTAGTCGACTCATTGGTCGACTCATCAGTCGACTCATAAGTCGACCAGACAAAACACAAAACTAAAGTTTTCCACATCAATCGACTCATTGGTCGACTCATCAGTCGACTCATAAATCGACTCATGAGTCGACTCATTGGTCGACTGAGCAGAAAATCTCCAGTTTTCTGCTTTCGATGATTATCTGCAAAAACGTTAACTAAAGTTCTCTTTAATCATGTCCAGGAATATATTTCCGATTCTAACTCATGTGTATCAAAAAAACTAAAGGAATTTACATGTGATCACTTACATAAAAACCTTAATCATATAAACATGTTTAAAAACATATTGAAAACAGTAAATCATATTGAAACTCATGTTTAAACAAATTTCCAGATCTAGATCTTAATTTACAAATTCGTTTGTGAGCTTTTTATAACTGAAAAATATAGATCTTGCATCTCATAATGTATAGTATCTATTTTTATGCACAAAATACGTTTTAGGCTCAAAAATCCAAAATAAAAACTTAAGAAAACTATACAAACAGTGGGTGTAGGATTGGGCGAGATGTTACTCGCCTCTGGTATGCTGACCAACTCCTGAATTCGAGAGAGAAATATATCCTATGCTGCACCTTGTCAAATCCCGCTGAAATCCTTCGAAAAATCCCCCAAAAATCACCAAAAACGAACTAGGGTTTTGAGGTGAGAGAGGGGCTAGGGTTTCTCTGACAACTGATGGGTTTTCGGGTTGGTTTCGGGTAGGATAGATAATATATAAGCGGTCAAACCCGATACAAATTCGAACAGATCCGCAACTAAAAGAAAACCCAAAATCAGCCCGTCAGTCGACTCATTGGTCGACTCATAAGTCGACTCATAAGTCGACTGAATAGACACTATATTCAGATTCATGTATGTTTTGTTATTTAGCCAAAACTAATGCACGGAACTCTATGAAACCACACTCATACATATCTAATAACTTGTTACCAAGAATATCTATGACCTCAAGCTATTTATCACAATAAAAAATTATTTATCACCAATAAATTCACATATCTTCATAACCAAAAATACGGGGTTTTACAGGGATATAATAGACTAGACCTGAATTAGGCCCCTTTAACCAGGTATTGACGAAAACACAAATAATACGTCTTCATCTATTGAGCAAAGCGGGTTGAGCGTTAAAGGCCATGCTCACAATAACTAACTCATGAGAGTTTCTAGGGGTTAGCCCAGCCCCCCTAATCGCGGCCATCACGATTCTTCTCACGTAGGTAAGTCCTCCAATGGTACTACCGCTAGATATTATACCCTCTGTAATACACACGTTAGACTTATTAAGAGTAAAACTCAGCCTAGCCGGCTATATCATAAGAGTATCATCACCATAGAGAAGGAGTAGTAGCAAATGCTACCATAATGATATATAAATATATCTAGGTCGATGCTCCACATGAATGTCACTAGTCCAACTTGTTTCTACCACATTAAACCTACATTAGGACTAAGTCTCTAAATAAAAATTGGGTTACCACTGTCAGTGACCCCCCTTATGGGCTTAACCCCATCTCCCTTAATGAATCTAGAACCACACTCCTGGATAAACCCTTAGTCAAAGGGTCAGTAACATTCTTCTCAGACTTTACAAATTATAAGATCACGACTTTTGTCTAGCAGGCATTGTACAGATTATCAAGTTATTTTATAATTAGTCCTTCATATTGTTTGACAAGAGGTCCCCTTCTTGTTTAAGTTATTTTTCAAATCAATCTTTCCTTATAAGGATAAGGGAACCTAATAGCAATTTAATTATTTGATGGACTAATTTTAATATAACTTTTATTCATCATATAGATAGAAGTTATAAGACATACCTCTTGATTTGATTTTCCATAACACTAATTCATCACATCTCCTGTAACTAAGCATACTAGTTGACAGAGCATATTTATATCAACTCTAATCATTTCCTAAAATCTCAAGAGAAAACATTATACATGTAAAGAGCTATAAAAATTAATCTTTCTAGTAACTATTAAAATGATAGGACATTAAAACATGTTAGCATAAAAGATCATGGTCTATGATCATAAATGATCGTAGTCTATGTCTGAAGATGTAATTGCATAGGGTTAGAATTTGCCCTTAATATCTGAACATTTCAAACTAATGTGGAACTAAAATACTATAGTTATATCTTTACATGCATGCATATGTACATACATGAATGAAATTACTAATAGATATATGCAAAGAATTCAAGAGAACCTTATAATATGATTTTATATCTTAAAGTATATTTCATACTTCATATGCATAAATTTTAAATTCTCGTATTATAAGAGGTTGCAAATTTATTGCCTACAAAGGAGACCTTCCAAATTTAAATTGGTTGCCTACAAAAGAGACTTTCTAAATTTAAATTTATGCATATGAATTATTATCATAATTCTAGTCCTCTTATTCATGCTTGAATATAAAATATTTCATATGGAATTATAATAATTATCAAATCAAGAACGAGTCATTATTCAACCATTTTATGGTATGCAAATAGGTACTTCCCATGTGAAGTGGAATGAGACAGAAATTTTATATGTTGATGAATGTATTCAATGATTGTGTATACCACAAGTTCTGTAGAAATTTTATATCATCTCATTCGGTTTTGAGATGAATGTAGTCGATGATTGTGTATACCATTAGTTCTGCAGGAGTAATATATTTTCCTGATTTTATATGTCGATGACCTATTACTTGCCAGAAAATATATAAGCTTATTGCATGAAACAAGAGATTTCTCTCAAAGAAATTTGAGATGAAAAATCTTGGGGATGCCTCTTTTGTATTGGGCATACAGATACATTGGGATTGCTCCCAGAGTATATTTGGGTTATCACAAAAGAGCTATATCGAGAATGTTCTTAAAAGGTTTGGCATGTAAAATTATAAACCAGACGACAACTCTATGGCTAAGGGAGATAAATTCAGTCTCAATCAATGCCCTAAGAATGATTTTGAGATTAAGGAGATGCAACAAATTCCTTATGTGTCATCAGTAGGGAGTCTAATGTACGCTCAAGTGTGTACATGTCTGGATATTACGTACGTGGTTGGAATGTGGGGCATATACTTAAGTAATCCTGGATTGGATCACTAGAAAATAACCAAGCGAGTCTTGAGGTATTTACAGAGGACAAAAGAATACATGCTCACATATCGGAGGTCGGACCAGTTAGAGATCATTGGGTATTCTAGCTCCGATTTTGCTGGATGCTAAGATAGTATGAAATCTACTTCAGGCTATATCTACCTGCTTGCCGGAGGAGCTATCTCTTGAAAGAGCGCTAAGCAGACACTCATAGCTTTATCCACTATGGCAATTGAGTTTGTAGCATGTTTTGAGGCATCTAATCATGGAATACGGCTACAAATTTTTATCACTGGACTACGAATTGTGGACGGCATTGAAAGGCCACTTAAATTATTTTATGATAATAAGTCAGCAGTGTTGTATTCCAACAACAACAGGAGCTCGACAAAGTCGAAACATATAGACGTCAAGTTCCTAGTTGTTAAAGAAAGAGTTCAGAGTGGACTTGTGTCTATAGAGCATATTGAGACAAACTCCATGATTGCGGATCTGTTGACTAAGGGATTACCACCCAAAGTCTTTCATGAGCACACTGCTATGGGTGTTTTATCTCTTCAGGATATGTCATTTTAGTGGGAGTTTATATTTTAGATGCTTTTACTTATAGACACATTTATTATGATTTTATGGATATCATATGGTTATTTACTACAGTATAAAGTTTTCAGTTCATATTCACTCTAATTTTTGGTATGGTTTGATCTCACTGAGGTTTTAAGGTGGACTAGTTGGAAATAGGCATGTTAAGATCACACTACATGAAATTTTCATGCTACACATCCATACACATCCATATTTGATCTATGTTATTAGTTGTATTGATATACGTGACCATTGATGGGTCTAGTTGCGATAAATGCAATAAAGATCGCTTTGATCCTATGTTAATATAACAAATAGATGAGATTGATAAAGATGCATATTGTTTGATAGTAAAATTCTTGAGCTCATAATGATATATCATAATTCATATTTATATAGTAACATATATGGCCCAAGTGGGAGATTGTTGGATTTAAATCTAACAAATGGGCAAATATATTAAATAGATATGTATTATATGCTATTAATCAAGGTTAGCCAATTAAAGTGATCTGATTAAGGGTTTGTAATTTTATGCATAATTAAAGTATGAGCCTCTTATATGTAGAGATCAAAATATAATTGTTAATTCTATGATGGCTTGAATTGATAATTATTTATAACTGATTCAGTTATAAATAGGGTTGTGGTTCCCCAAAGCTCTACATAAAATCTCTTTCTGATTTCCCATCTTCGGAAGGATTAGGGTTTCTTTAAGGAGGATATATACGTACAAGATTTGAAAGATGTACATTTCAAAAAACTCAAGAATCACATCCTACTCCATGGATTCAGGTATTGTTCTGCACCATCTTAATTATCTCAATAGTTTGACATGAACAATCTTGGGATTGATTAGAGTTTTATCTATTAAAGCAAAAGTTTATCTTTTCTTGATCTAACAAATTACCCTTAAATATCATGTAGCTTCTCCTCCTTTGCCCTTATATGCCCTCATTTTTTTGGCAGCACTTATTACCCTAAAAAAATTTAAAATTTCCACTCAATTACCCTCGGTTATGCAAATTTCAGAATTTCTCATGAAAATTATTCAACGACATTCACATACTAATTGTAGAATATTTAACCCCTATTTTTTTGTTAAATTTACTGTTAAAGCAACCGTGGCTCTATTTTAAACATAACATAATTCTTTTTAAAATATAATTTTGATAGTTTAACAATAGTTTAAAGTTAAAAAGCTCTAGAATTAGCATCTGAGAGTCACATGAGAATTTTCAGGGGGAATTTGTCATGTTTGCATGACTAGGAGTATAATAGTGCAAAATTAGAAAAAAGAATGAGGGTATACAAGTGCAAAGTAGGAGAAACTATATGATGTTAAGTGTAGTTAAGCCTTTATTTATTTTAGGAGAAATTTTTAAAACAACCCTTTTTCAATTTTATTGGGCAAAATCGACCCTCTCATAAAATAATTAGCAAAACCGACCGAAAAAAGGTCGGTTTTGCAATTATCGAGCTGCACGGGACTAGTAGTCCCGTGCAGTTCGCCTACCCCACCAGCTCCCCTTTCTTTCGTTCTTTCTTTCGTTCTGTCGTTGCTCTTCTCGTGACCATTCTCCCCCGCAAAAAAAAAACTTCGACCCTTCGACCCCCGCCGCCGACCACCGCCATTTGTAGTCTCCGCCGACCCCGCCGCCGCTCTCATGACCGAGCCTTCGACCCCCACCGCTCTCGTGACCGAGCCTTCGACCCCACCCCCAAAACCCTAGCCTTCGACTTCGACCCCCGCCATTTGCAGTCGCCGCCTAACCCTAGCCCTCCGACCTCGTCGCGCCGCCGACACCATCGACCCCCACCGGACCCCCATCCTCAGGTGTGTTTTTCTTTTTAATTTTGCTGTTAATTTTTGAGAGGGATATTCATCAAATTTAGCTAGAATTAGGGGAATAATGTTTTGGCTGTTAATTTTGCTATTAATTTTGCTAGGATTGGGTAGGATTAGATCTTATTTTGTGCAATATGATGAATAATGTGATTTGGGAGTTAGGGTTTAGCAATTATTTACATATGATGAATAATAATTAGGGTTTAGCCATTATTTGGGATTGATTAAGGTAATAAATTTGATGGTGATTTATTCAGATATTAATAGATTATTTGCATATGATGGACTGTGTATTTTCAGTTTCGATGACGAACTCCATACCCATTATTTGTTTCTTTAATGGGAGCCTTGGCGTCGGAGTGAATAATTTGCCTATGTATGATGGAGGTTCTCGGAAAATGTTCATGCTATCTAAGTCGTGTAATTTTGATGGAATGACTAGGGAAATACACTGAGTTACTAAAATTAAGAAAGAAGAATACACAATTAGGATGTTCTTCAACTGTCCAATAAATAAGAGTAGAACTATTGCCGTGGAGATTACCGAAGATGAGGAATTGAATGACATGAAACAATTAGTCGAGAAGCAAGCGTCAATTGAGTTGTTTATTGAGAAGTATCCGATTCAGGAATTTGCCCAAGTTTCACGACCTCAATGAGAGTTTTCTCGGATGCTTGACTTAGACAACGAGTCGATTGGTTTTATGACATCTCCAAGTCAAGAGCCATGGTCTCAACCACAACATTTAAGTGAGTATTCTATTGGTGGGACATCAACTAATATATTTAACGACGCTTCAGGTCATGTTACAGGTTACCCACCAGTCGGAGCAATTATAAAAGATGAAGCAGATGATGATTCAGATCATATTTAAGAAGATGGCGTGCAAATTGATAGCATGCATGTGGCATCTGGAATCGATGATGACGCCCGTTGGATGGAGCAATTTAACGTTAATAATGATTATGTGGAAGCTGAAGATCCGTTGCCTGACGAGTTTCAAAATGAGGATTGGATAAATACTTCTCAAGCTAGATTTGTTAATGTTGGTCCAAATTTACAACGACCCGAGGACTTCACTTTTAAAAAAAGGGATCTATTCGAGAGCAAGGAGGCATTGATCTTTGCAATCCGAGAATGGTCCATCAAGAATCGGGTCAAATTCAAGCCGGTAAAAACTAATGCAACAAACTACAATGTGAAATGCTTCTTTAACGATAAGAATGAAGTAGAGAACGCAAATGAGCAAGATGAGGGAAATAAAAAATGTCCTTGGTTGCTAAATGCCGCCGTGAGAAAATCATCAAATGGGCAATTTGTAATATGTAGATATTGCAGACTTCATACATGTTGTAACCCGTCGGTGGATGTCGATGATTATTCTGCATCTTCTTCTTATATATGTAAGCTAATTATGCCTGAAGTTAGAGCTAAACTTGATCTGAATGCAGGTCAGATATTTCAGAGGGTATATGACATGCGGGGGATTAAGATATCTAAATATAAGGCGTATGATGCAAGGAGGAAAGCGTTGTCTAAAATTTTTGGAGATTGGGAAAAATCATATGAATTACTTCCACAGTATCTTGAAGCTATCAAACAAAATAATTCGGGTACTAAATACGAAATATTATCCGAAGAGATTGCACCGGGTATGGAGAGGTTCACTCGCGTGTTTTGGGCATTTGGTCCAGCTATTAAGGGCTTCACTTTTTGTCGTCCGCTATTGAGCATTGATGGTACACATTTATATGGAAAGTACAAAGGCGTGCTTCTTGTAGCGACCGGTGTAGATGCAAATGGCGGGTTATTTCCTCTAGCATTTGCAGTCGTGGAGGTGGAGGATAAGTCTAGTTGGAAGTGGTTTTTTGAACTTATATACAAGTGGATTCCAAGTGTCCGTGCGCCAAGAATAATTACCTTTATTTCGGATAGGATGAAAGGAATTATAAGGGCGTTACATGAGGGTTTTAGTGCACCACATCACCATCGATATTGTTTAAGGCATATAAGAGATAATTTCAAGAAAAAACATGGTGAGATTAATTTGCAAAATCTTTTGTGGCAAGCCAGGTGCGCAACCAACACATTAGTGTATGAACATTGCAGGGAGAAAATCAAGTCTTTGTCATTAGATGCACATAATTGGATTGAAAATAACTTGAAGCCCCAATTCGAGCATCGGTGGGCATTATGTAAGGATGAGGGTGTGCGGTTTCGCATGATGATGACTAATTGCCCCGAGAGCTTTAACAGCGTTCTTAAAGGAGCACGAGCTATGCCAATACAATCTTTAGTTGTGAGAACATTCTATAGACTAAACGCATACTTCAACAAAAGGCGTGGTGATGGCATAGATTGGACAACACATTACATACCAAAAAATGAGTCCATTTTGCATAGAAGAATTGAGGCAGCAAGATCATGTCAAATTACCATATTCAACGACAACGAATGGCAGGTACAGGATTGTGACGGTATCTACACCGTTAAACTATTTGATGTTGATTGCACTTGCACATGTAACATACCACAACTCCAAAAAATAACTTGTGCACATGTGCTTGCGGCTTCTTCTAATCAGCCGGGAGGTGCTAGATTTCCCAGAAATCGGTATTGCTCGCCTTGGTATTCAACAGCTCACTATCAAAAGACATATAGTGAGAGTTTTCATCCACCCGATGATAGTTGGTATTGGCCTGAATATAATGGACCACGTATAATTCCACCTCAGTACCGGAGACAAGCAGGTCAACCACGATCTGTGCGAATTAGGGGAACCATGGATCAAGGACGAGAAGGAGTGGTCAAGCATAAAAAATGTAGTCTTTGCAAACAACCGGGACATACTCGACCTCGTTGTCCATCTAGACACAATAGATAGCAACTAATTGGTAATTTATATCATTTTTTTATTTTTATATACTTTAATAAAGAAACTGAATTACTATATGATTGATTATTGACATGTGTATAATTGTATGTGCAGGTTTGTACACCATGGATCCTGGGCTGGTTAGTGATGAGGTCTTATATGACCAGGCTCAGCATCGTTCACATATTATATCCTGTATAGAGGTAATTCAGTTGCTTTATAATTGTAATATTTGCATTTACATAATATTGCATTCTTATACTATCATTTGCTGTACAGAGAGGAGGGAGTATCGTTATGGTTGATCATAGCCTCAACCATAGCCATTGGCGGTTAGAGGATGAGCGTATCATATCAGCTGTGGGACGGGCCGGCTTCTTGACTTGTTCAAAGCTTTGTTGGATAAAGCTCGATTGGCCCCTACTGACCGCGTTGATGGATAGATGGAGACCTGAGACCAATACTTTCCACTTCCGGATGGGCGAGGCTACCATTACTCTACAAGATGTAGCCGTGATACTCGGTCTCCGTATAGATGGTCTGTGCATTACCGACACTGATAGTGATGTATGGCCTCGAAAATGTGAGGAGTTGTTAGGTGTAGCTCCAGAGACAATGCCTCGAGGAAATATTAAGTTGAAGTGGTTGAGAGAGACCTTCTCAGTATCATTACCTGTTGATGCCCCACAAATTTTGGTTGACCAACATGCACGTGCATACATTATGCACATGATTGGTACTATATTATTTCCAGATTCAAGTAAAGATAAAGTGCATGCGAGGTATGTGTATTTATACTATGAATCTGTATTTTATTGAATTAGCTTATTTTAATAAGTTGGAATATTGTGAATATGCTAGGTGGTTACCACTCCTCGAGGACTTGGACGCATGTGGTACAAAATCGTGGGGTAGTGCTGTTTTGGCGTATTTATATAAAGAGATGTCAAAAGTGGCACTTATGCAAAACAGTGAGCTTAAAGGGTGTCTAAGCTTATTGTAAGTATGGGCATGGGAGAGACTTCGTTTGAAGCCGAGACTATGCACGCATTTACAATTAGATGGACAAATTCCATTGGGATACAGGTATTGTATTTTTTATATAGCCAATATAACTGTAGTTATCAATCATTGTGGTACTAAATGTATGACAAACATTTTTTTGTAGATGGAATGTTGAAAAATGCTATAATGAGACCTCGGCTAGACAATTGGATTTCTACCGGAATGAGCTTGACCGTATGAAGATTTTTCAGGTAATTCTCACCGAAAAACATGAGCTTTTTCTTCTACATACTGAAAACCCAATTCTGATATGCAACTGCATTAAATTATTATAGATGGAATGGGAGCCCTACACCCAATTTCTACCTCAGCTACCCCCAATATGCACAGAATACCAAGTTGTATGGAGAGCTACAGTTCCTCTTATATGTTTGGAGATAGTAGAAATGCATGTACCGGACCGTGTGCTTCGACAATATGATCGTGCACAACATGTTCCGCAATTTGTTGAAAAGATAGAGAGGAAGGCAAAGAAAGGAGGCCAACAAATAAACTGGATGATCGTGCATCAAGCTTTTATACACAGATGGAATGATAGGCATTTTTGTATTGTCAACCAAATTGAACCAACTCCTCGGGAATCAGATTACTACACTTGGTATTGGGGCATAACCCGAAGATGGATACTTCATTCGACCATAATACCGGTTGAGTCGTAAAGAGGATATGTGCCCCGGGGTATAGATGAGAGAGAATTAGTAAGTATTTTTATATTTTGATTTAAGTCCATTTTTATTGGCACTTTATGTGTTGAAAAATCTGCATGTATCAGCAATAGATGAAGTTCAAACTCTTGCAAATCGTGGCTTGGAATTGGCTCGAGCAGGTACGATAAAATTAAATCTCAAATTTACATTCTGTAATATCAAATTTAATATGAAATTTTATTTTTGAACTATCTATCGTAGGTAGAAATCCCGAAGCACATGAATATGTATCAATATATCAGGCTATAATGCAGAGGCTTCAACAAGCCTTACACCGAACTCATGAAGATTGTCATGATGGACGGGAGGTAACGCCATTCGTATATACACGACAACAGCGACATAGTCGAGGACGACGCAGAAATGACGATGAAGCTGGACCTTCCCAACGTGTCGACGATGGAGCTGGACCGTCACAACCACAAACGCAACCGGATCACGAACTCGTCGAAGGGCGGTATGAAGGACGACGAAGACAAAGGAGGAGGAGGAGAGTTCTTGGATGTATGTAAACTACAGGTTATATACATTACAAAACTATTTAGGGATGTGATTTTTGGATTTGTAGTCGATAATATCGTGTGATATGTTTGATTTCTAAGTGGGTTTGTGGTGTTATTATGTTGGATTTGTTTGTTAGTGGGAGTTTTGTGGTGTGATGTGATTTGTTTGATTTGAAATGAGTATGTGGTGAAATCAGTATGTATTTTGTTAGTGGGAGTTGTTTTCAGGAAAAGTTGCTGTTTTCATTGCTTTTGAGATCTGTTACAACTTCAGGCGTTACAACAGAATAAAATGAAAACAAATGATTACAACTTTAGCGAAAATAAACACGAGATCCCGGTTTGGTTCGGTCTCGCTTGCGTGGGTTGTTGGCCTGTGACGGGGATGTTGATATCCGTGGACCGCCAACTCTTCAGATCCGTTCCGGTAAAAATCCGGCAAAGTTTCGTCTATCCGCGAAGGGATATAGAAACAGAACTTCGTCGATCCGCGTGAGATCTCAGAAGTTTAAAGCTTATATCTCGGCTAAAACGAGACACTAGCTCTTCTTAGTGTCACCTGTGAAGGGTAACACCAAGGAAAAGAAAGGGGGAATGAAGAAGAAGTCTCACTCCTCGATCCGGCAGGGCTTCGCCGCTCTCTTTGAAAACTCCGACTCCTTACTCCAGCAGGGCTTCGCCGCTTCAGACCAAGAGCAATTCTAGCCAAGATAATTCAGCCAAGAATTGGGAGCCCTTTCAAATGGAGGCCAAGGGGCTCTATTTATAGGCCAAGAGGAGGCCCTAGGGGCTGCCCCAAAAAGGTGTTTCGCCGTAAAAGGTGTTTCGTCGTAAAAGGTGTTTCGTCGTAAAAGTCGTTTCGTCGTAAAAGGTGCTTCGTCGTAAAAGGTGCTTCGTCGTAAAAGGTGTTTCGCCGTAAAAGGAGGCCAAGACACCCTTGGGGGGGACCATGTGGACACCCAACAAAAAAGGGGGGGACCATTGGTGTGAGGACACCCCTAAGGGGGTGTCTCGGCCATAGCCGAGACACCCCTGGGGTGTCTTGGCTTTGCCAAGACACCCCTCGGGTGTTTCGAGCCTGCCGAGATATCCCAGGGTGCCCCGGTTCAGTCCGAGGTCCTGCCGTTATCCCGCCGTTGTCCCTTCGTTGACTTTTCGTCCGAACTCGGATTCGACTGATTTTGGATGCGTTGGAATTCAGACGAAGAGCTCCGTTGATCCCGATGGTTGGATTATCAGTGGGATGATCGGGACACGGCGGGCGTTGGTTCAATTGCGGTGATCGCGGGGTTTTTGGTCAATCCGTATCCCCGTGATTCGTTGGCTCACGTAGTTCGTCGGTTCACTTCAGGCGCTCACCAACGTCATTTGAACTCTTGTGAACCGGGTAGTGACGTTCAATCGTCGCTCAAACACTGAGCTGTGAGTGGGGACCTATCGGCAATTTTCGATGCCTACAGATACCCCCTCCAAAGTGTTTCGGACTCGTTTCTTTTATAGAAGAGACCAGAATACTTTGGATATGATTGGTCCAGCCTTCAGTCGGCCTAAGGGACCTGTGGTTTGCTTCAACTCTTGGCTCCTTCGATTTTCGGTTTATCCGGTGCTTTGTCGAATAACCGAAGTTGTTCCGGCGCTGCGTTTATCGCCTGGCCGTCGTCGGAGTCTCGAGTTTACAGCTGGTGAGTTGAGTTTGGCTCGTGTCATTCGGTTGACTTTTGAACTTGCTATCCCTGTCACATCGTGTTGACTTGGGGGCTTCGGATCACTGTGGGTTGACTTTTTGTCGCAACGCGCCGATTAGCGTTGACCTAAGGTTACGCGTTGA
>BQKN01050504.1:0-12624 GCA_022839385.1 Asparagus kiusianus | reverse complement strand
AACGTTACATGCGAGCGGATTTAAACAAATCGCGTGCTAGCCCGACTCAAACGGTAGTCGGTAAAGGCTAACCAAACCCGTTGATGGCTGAGGGTTTGCCAAAAATCCTATGAGTATTGTGGTCAATCATTTCAAATGGAATGACGAATCATAATAAAAAATAAAAAGGGAATTCACTAAAAGAGTCAAAAGTCAAATCACTCAGTAAACAAACTCAAACATCAAGCCCGTGGCTAAAAATCTGCTGACTGAACTTAGACAGCTTATCATCATAAGCTTGGATAAGCTCAGCCCTAATCGACTCCTCAGTGGCGGCCGAAGTCTTCGCAGTAGTCTCTTCTGTCTCGGATAGCTTCTGCTTCAAGGACTTCAACTCATCGGACAAAGCCGTACAGGTCTGCTGGTCCTGTGCTTCTGTCATCTGAAGAATGCCAAAAGTCTCCTCTTCTTCGCGGAGTTCTTTTCTAAGCTGATCTATCTTGATCCCACAAGAAGTAATGGAAGAGCGGAGCTCAGCAAGTGAAGATAACCTGGTAGCAAGGCCAGTCTCAACTCGAGCTACTCGGTCTCGCTGCACCTGAACCTCAAGATCATCAAGAAGCTGAGTCTCGCGCAGTGACTGTAAACGAGTATCCAGCTCAGCAGCAATGAAGGAAGAAGCACTGGTATCTCGAAGCTCACGAAACATCTGAAGCTCACGCTCTAAGCAGTCGAGATCGTCAACTATGGCCTTCGCCAAATCTAGGTATCCTGCCTCCCTTATTAAATTGATTCTGGAATCAAGGAAAGGTTTGAACTGGTGAAGGGAAAGTCCACTGTTGAAGAGCTTGCCAATCATAGCCTTCACAAAGGAGAAGAAGGAGCGAACTTCTAGACAGATAACGATCTTGTCGGGATCGTCGTCGGATAACAACTCCTTCACTAAGACGTGAAGACGAGAAGAACGCCCTATACAAAAGAGAGGGAGAAGTCCGTCAAAAGTCTTGATAAGAAAAAGGAATAACACTCTTCAATGAGTTAACTTATACCTTCTTCCTCTTGAGCCGCTGGGGGTAGTGGAGGTGTAACGGCTGTAGGTGCATCAACTGGTATAGTTGGTCTCACAGCCGGCTCAACAGGGTCTTTCTCAACAAAAGCTCCTGCCAGATTCAAAACGGAATTCGCAGAGGCATTACATTATAGTTGCATTAGTCAAGATTGGCTAGTCCTATAATTAACTCAGAAAGAAGCACATATCTTCAAAGGAACCATCCTCAGGGTTTTCAGCGAAGGCGGGCTCAGAAAACATGTCTCCAGGTAGCTGGTCCTCAATCTGAGGTGAGCTATATATGTAGCGCATCATAGGAGTGTCCGCAAACAAGCTTCCCTCGTCGAAGTCATCGATGGAGAAATCTGACATAAAAGGATATCAGTGCCAAAGAAAAGTGAAGAGACTACAACTGATGGAAATGAGTTACCTCTCACGGGTGCATCGGCCTCTTCATTTCCAGGATTCGCCTCCTGCAAATTATCTGAAGAAGCAAGAGGTAGAGGACAGTTAGAGAGTACACAAATTCATTTGGTGTATCATCTAAAGAAATACGTTGTCAGTGTTAGATGTACCTTGATTCACGGAATCGGGTCCTACATTGCCCTCCTCTCCAATGTCAGCAACCCCTGTAGGCCTCTCTACAGGGGGTAGCGGATCAGACTCATCGGGAGATACGGGGATTGGATCAGGACTCATCTCATGCTCCTCACGCGCTCCTATATAGAGAGGGAGAAGTATAAGTCAATGCGCTGAGTAACCAGAGGAATAGTTCTCAGGATAAATGTTACCTCCGTCACTGGCAGGATCATCACCAGCTAGGTCCGTATCGGAAGCTCGGGAAGCTGCAGGCAGCTTACGGACTAACCTCTTCCGCCTAGCAGTGGGGATCGAAGGTCTCGCCCGAGGAGGAGGATAGAACTCTTCATCATGATCAGCTGTAGTCCCTGAAACATTAAACTATAGTCAGTTTCAATACTTCTAGAAAATAGAAGGAAAAGATGAATAGCAAACCTCGCTCAGAAGAGTCATCACAATCTTCGGGATCTCCGCCGGAAGCCTCGTCTGTGGAATGGAATGACCTATGGCCATCTTCATCAATTCGGCGAGTCTTATTCTGTGTCCTCTGTGATCGAGCTTTCTCCCGAATCCTGCGTGAGTCAACCCGAGAAGCTTCCTCAGCCTCTAGCTCCGCAATCGGCTTCACAGGGATAGTCTTGTTGGCTGCTAATAACCACTTGCAGCTCAAGAAGGTGAGATTCAACTGCCGATCAATACTCGGGAGGCTGAACTTAGCGCCGGTACAGCCAGTCACGGTCCACAACCATGCACGAAGACCGTCCACCAAACCACTGTGGGTCCGAAGCTGCTGACGAGGATTCCCGATGTAAAGCTGATCGTAGCCAAACTGGCGAGCAAATCGGCAGGGTAGATATGGCTCTATGAAGCACTCATTCCTCACCCGGAAAGTCAGATAGCCGGGCCTGATGTTCACCAGCCAATTAAAGCAGCCAATGTCTAAGTGGGTCCGATTCTCTCTCGGCCTCTCATCGTCTGTCAAGCACTCGCCATATCGGCCGGAGAACTGCGGAAAACAAGTGGAGAATGCCCAACACTTGTGGACCTGCAGCTGCTGTCGGACATCAGAAAACCCGCGGCCTTCCCACCTACCATTTTCAAGCAACTGCAGCAGGGGAACAGAGTGATCTGTGGCGTTCGGCACCGACATCATGTCCGGACGGTGAAGGATGAACCAGGCCATCAAATAAGCGTACGGAAGCTCTACCTTAAGCGTGGGAATCTGACCTGGCAAATCGGTCTCCTTCCGTGTGAACGCACTGGAAAGCTGTCGAAGTCCTCGGTGAATGTTAGCCACCATCACCGGAAGAAGTGAGAGTTCCTTCTTGTATGCGAGCTGAACTGCTGGGAAGAGTACCTCCAAGGGCAAGGCGTCCCCAGACTGGTATGGAACCACGCACTTCTTCAACCAGATAGCAAGAAAGCCGGCAAGAAGAGTCATCGGCTGAATCGGTGTGGTCGCATGCCATAAGAAAGATCTGAACTTGGTCTTCGCAGGGAAGCCACCCTCAGGACTGCTGGTGGTATAGGAATGAGCATCAATCTTCTTCAGTAGATGGTTCACCTCTGAAGGAGTGAGTGGGGCCAACTCACAAATATCCTCGCCAGAGCTGCTCTCCAAGTTCTTGAACAAATAGTTCGCGAACTGCTTCAGACTCACAGAGGCCTTCGTCCTCTTGGCTAAAGGCTCAGACTGCGCCAAAGCGATATGGTAATGGCAAGTGAGGTCCCATAGAGTCTCGTAACGGTCGGGCATGCGATCCTTCAGCTGACTCAACTCATGACTGGAAGGGAAATACTCCTGGTATAACATCTGCCCCATGGTCAAGCCAGAAATCCTATGCATCTCATGAAGAGCCAAGCCCAACTCCCCCTGACGGGTCAGAAAAGTGTTCGAGTCTGGATTATATAACTCGAACAAAGCACAGAAATGTCTCAAACTGACAGGCAGGCCATACAGGGTGGCACGAACGGCGGTATACAAACCGCAAGCGTGCAACTCCTCGCCCCAGCGGCTCAAGACGTATGTCGTCATGCGACTCCACCAAGACTTGTCCGAAGAGTGGACCCAACCATAAATCCTGTGACGAGTCGCAGGCATCTCCCGCCCTAGGGCAGCGAGGCGATTCCTCAAAGTCGAAGCAGTGGCGAGAAACTCGTTACGTGGTGGTGCATCCAGTCCCAACACTCCGGGATGCAATCCGGTGATGTGACTCCTGCTTGAACCAGGAGCTGCCTGATGGGTGATATAGCCGCAATGGACGCTCTCATGATCCACTGTCAAACGCCACGACATCTCGCGCGTCACGGCCTGACACCTGAGCTCAGTCAACGAGCGATGTCGAGGAATTTCTGGCACGTATATGAAGCCACCGCCGGTCTTGTGAAGCCACTGCTCAGCGTCAATGAACACGGCTTCTGGGTCATCGACAGAATCACCAAATAGGAAATCGCTCTTCCGGAGAGGCTGGGTAGAGCTGGCGTCCTTCACAAAAGGAGCATCTGTGATCAGCTGGCGAATAGCTCGATGACCACCCTCCCTCACCACCTGGGCAACCTCAGTTGACGTGTCCGAAGCAAACTGAGGAGTAGCTGGAATAGGGGAAGGATTGTCAAAGGTCGAGTAATGCTCGCCACGACGCCCATAGACTGCGTGGGCTGAGAACGATCCAGAAGGGTACCCCACTGCAGAATGGACAATTAAATACGGGTTAGTCTCGGTTATAAAAGGAAATTGAACTCATCTTACAAATAGCTAAGATAGAGTCATTGCCTTATAAAGGGTGAGACGATTTGGCCACATTGTACAATCATAAGATAGGGTGCATCGAGGATCCCTGCCTTATGAAGCGCAATGCAGCGTCAATTCGCCCCCTTTATTTTGAGATATGGTTTTGACCAAGCAAAACATATCTTTGAAGCGTCAATCCTCACCAAGGAGAATCAAGGCTCTTCCCGATTGCCTCGCCAAGGAGAACAACGTGGGGTAAACAGGGACCAATTCGCAAATTCTCAGAAAAAAGGGGTTAATTTGCAAAATTCCCAAAAATGCCAAAGCGTCGATCCTCACCAAGGAGAATCAAGGCTCTTCCCGATTGCCTCGCCAAGGAGAACAACGTGGGGTAAAAAGGACCAATTTACAAATTTTTAAGAAAAAAGGACTAATTTGTAAATTTCCAAATATTACCAAAAATAGCTCACCGGCGTAGGAAGGCGGCGCACCATCAGCTGACATGGCAGGGGAACGACCTCTCGAAGAACGCGGCATGACGAGCTGCAAAATAAATCAAAAGAAGTCAGATCTAGAAAAAAAAAAGATCACTTTTTTATCAGATCTACACCCCTAAAAGATTAAATCGAGGTGTCAAATCACACCCTCAACCCTCACCTATGATCCTACAAATGCATAAATTAAATTGAGCATGAAAAAGATCATAATTGTGGGAGATTTACCTGAAGAAAGGCTAGAGATCGAACAAAAATGAGACCTTTTTGGAAACTCTCAGCACGCGCTCGAGGGGCCAGAAAGAAATTCTAAAAAATTGGGTTTTTGAGGGATTTTTCAGTCCAAGATCAAAAGGAAGCCTAGATCCAGGATAACTATCAAAGTTTCGAGGAGAACGGATGCTCGACGGAAGAAAAATCAAAAAAGAGGACAAAGGGGTTCGGCCGGCCCTAGAGAGGAAGAAAAGAAAAGAAAGAGGAGAAAAATCCCTCTTTTATAGCCTTGAACCAGATCTGGCTGAACCAGACCAAACCAGGCTGAACCAGACCAAGCCAGAGTGGACCAGACTGAGCCAGAATGAGCCCAAATTGAGCCTGAATGAGCCAAATTGAGCCAGATTGAACCTGACTGGACCAGACCAAGCCAGAGTGGATCAGACTGAGCCAGAAGGAGCCAAATTGAGTCTGAATGGACCAGATTGGGCCAGTTTGAACCAATTTCGAACCAGTTTGAACCAAATTCGAACCAGAATTCAAATTGGAGCTGGATTAAGCATCGAAATGACTTCAGATCAACCTACGGTTCAGTTCCTCACCTATTTAATCCCTCTCTCACATATTTGGAAGGGTTGGAAAGATTTTGAGCCCAAATACTGTCTTTTTTGGCTCATTTTCAAGCCGGTTCAGCTCATTTTGGGCACGGAAATACTCCGATAAGGTATACGAGTATAAACTATTCCCTATTTTCATTGAGAAGTTCCTGAAGAATATTCTTCTAAAAATATTCTTAAGGATAACTCAATAACACGACGCCGGACAACGCGTCTCAAAAGAAGACTCGACGCCGACAATCGAACGAAAGTTGCACGTTGAACCAACCAACAAAAGCTAATGATTGGAAAACTAGGAATCGACTTCAAGTTCAAATTCCGACGACGGTCAGACAATAAATGCAGCACCGGAATCCTCACAGGCGTTCTACAAAGCACTGAATGACCTGGTGGAATTGAAGGAAGCCAGAACAGAAGCCATTCCAAGGTCCCGTTATACCGACTCAAGGTTGGGACGATCACATCCAAAGTATTCCAGACTCTTCTATAAAAGAACGAGACTGAAACACTTTGGAGGGGGTATCTGTAGGCGTATAAAATTGCCTATAGGTCCCTTAGCTTAGCTCAGCACGATGATTCGACAGAACAACGGACATTCGAGCGACGAGGCGACGAGGCACGCAAGCAACGGAATACGTTCGCGTGCGGGACCAAACCAACGGTTCGGAAAGTTAACGAGTCGTCCAACAACAAAACGGACTTGAACTCAAACACCGAAGCGGAGCTGCTACCAAATGAAGATTCGGGGAATCGAACAAGACCTGAACAAATCAACGAAAGGTCGAGGCGACAAGGCACACGAACAATGGAACACGTACGCACGTGGAATCGAACCAACATTTCGGGGAATCACCGAGTCATCTAAACAAAGAGCGAACTCGGTGATATAACGATCGAATCAAGACCAATCCCGGACTCGAACTCAGAAATGGATTAACTGCCATATTTGGAATCAAGTCAGTGAGTCGATTCTAGAAACCGAATCAAATCCGAACGACGGAGAACCGGAAACACCGGAAAACGACGAAACCAGCGCACCTGGGGGAACTCGGCCCGAACCGAACCACCCTAAGGTGGCTCGGCCCAAGCCGAGCCACCCTAGGGTGGCTCGGTGGCCGAGCCACCCCTGGGTGGCTCGGCTATGGCCGAGCCACCCAGAGGTGGCTAGGCGTCGGTTTGTGCCAAAGGCACAGTCTTGAGTGCCTATAAATAGGCCTGGCACTCGTTCATTGGAGAGGACTTTTCTGAAACTTCTGAAGAGCCGAAACTCTGCCGGATTGTGACCTCAACTCGGATTGTGAAGGCTTGAAGACTCGGATAACCAGATCTACGTGATACTACTCCGGATCTAAGCTTGGTTCTTAGATCCCGAGATTAGAGCGAGCGTTTCCTTGGTGAAACGATCCCTCTCGGCTACTATCTCCTTGGTGGGATAGTACCCGTTATACCACGTAGATCTATTCAGATCGAGATTGCGCGGTGGTCCACGGTACTCAACCCCGGCACAGGCGAAGAACCCCACAAAGCGAGGGACCGTAAAACAGGAAACTCGTGATTTGTTCAAGGAAAGTTGTAATTTTTATTTCTTTATTTTGATTTTGTTGTAAACCGGATCTTATAAAAAGACCGGATCTCTTTGTAAACGCATAAAGTTGTTGTCAAAGTTGTAACAGAATCATCAATGAAGAATAACGCAATTTCCCACGCGAACAGTTACGTGTAGAAATAAATGGTGAAAAAGATGTGGAAGATTAAGCCCAAAATGTCTTGGTTGATTGATCTAATAATGTAACCGCTGTGAATGCAAAGGGATTCAAAAAGAGAGAAGCTACACATCGTGGAAAACGTCGAGTAACGGGAGGTTTTGAAGCTCAGTTAAGTAAAAACAAAAAGAAGCTCACACAAGTCTTATATTTAACTATAATTGAAGTCATTATTTACTTCTTGCTGAATATAGTCATTATTGATGTCTATGCAATGATAGGTAACTAAAGATCCAAGACATTGCGATGCAATGGACCAATCTCATGTACCTTCTTCATAACAATCTCAGCTTTCAAAACAATGCTTCACATTGTGTATAATGAGTTTTCAAACAACTATAGTGTTATATGATTCATTACTATCAATTACAGGTACTTATGCACTCTCCTACGACAGTTGCTAATTGTAGTTATATGTCAATGCTCTTTCATTCGTATAACGTGAGTGTGTGCTTGTTATAAATATATGATTTTCTTTTTTGCTATCTATTTATATTACTGGTATTTTGACAGATACATGGGCATCAATTGAATATGCCAAGTTCACAAGAATTTGTTCAATCAAATATCATGGGATTTTCATTTGCACAAGACCCAGAAAAATCAAATTCTGAGCAGAGTTAAACTCCAAGACCGAACATTTCTTCAACTTTCAAGGGGTATAACTAGTCTGCTACTCCTCTACACTCTGTACCTGAACAGAGGAGCTCTAATACTGATATTAACAATTTAACATATCTTTGCCTGGTGCTTAAGGAGATGGAATTTTATTTGCTTGCATTTCTAACTAGCTTCCTGTAACTTTTGTTGTTAAATTTAGACATGTTCTTGATGGAACTGTTAGTTTTCTTTAGAGTAGTAGCCCACGTTTTAGGTTAGTGGTCATGATTTATGATTAGTTTTATAACTACTCACTTATGCTAAGTTCCTATTGGTCAAAATAACTACCCACATTGATGGATTATGAGTGGTTATTCTATTTAAAAGCTTGGTCCTCTCTCTACCCGTTAAGGTGAAAAATTTCTCTCCATCAAGAAATTTTCAGAAAAGCATAAGAGGGTTAGGGGAGAGAAACTCAAGTCTTCAAGATTGTTTAAGTTTCTTCAAATTTCAAATCATGGATCAAGGTACGTTTTTCTTAATTAATTGTTCATAGTGAAAATCATTTGTTCTAAGATCTTGGTATTATGATGAATAAATCAACATGAAGTTTGATTTGCTTAAGAGTTATGTTTACATGTGGTATCAGAGTCTTGATTAAGGAACTTATGATTTTCCATCAATAATTCTATTACTGTTAATTAAATGTTTAAAATTATCTAATTAAAATTTTTTCTGCTGATTATTGAATTCTATAAATGTTTTGATAATTTCGTGTTAAATTGATTGAACAATCGCTGCAAAATTCGGAATTTGTTTAAATTCGAAACTGATGTCCATTAATATGTATACATATTATGATTATACTAAATACTTTAGGAAAATAGCCTAGTGGTAAGGTTTGAGGATTTGGCCTAGAGGTTTGGTGTTCAAACCCCTAGGGTTACACCAAATATTAATAGTCTTTGATGGGCTCTTGGGGTCTTTGGTTTCTAATTATGTTTTTAATTAATCATTTTTTTTATTAGCTGCCTAATTCAATTTTGCTGCTGCTATGTCTATTTAGCCTGCATGATATTTCCGATTATGTCAATGCACTAATTATTCATGGATTGTTAATGTTCATGAACTACTTTCTGCGGGCTTACTATAACGTTATTATCTAAATCTCATTTTACAATTTGAAATTTAATGAATGGTTTGTTAGTCACCAAAGTGGCCATACCTTGAAGTCTCATGCTTATCAAATTGTAATAATATAATTTCAATTACTCATGATTAAGTGATGCTACTAATGAAATGACATGATCGTATAAATACATACATTGTCATGAGTAAATTAAGGTTTATTGATTATAAAATATTTAAGAATCGCCCAAAGGTTGATTGGTAAATTTTATAATCGATAAACATGACTGTGGTTATTTATTACATCTGATTAGATATGTTTAGAATATCCAAAGATAGCAAGCATGTCTAATTGGAGTATATAATTGCCAACTATATGAAATACAAACTAAGCATCAATTATGTTCACTGTTGTACATTGATGGATCACCCAAAGGAGAACTTCGATGTACGCTTATTGTTTAAATTAAATGTTATCATAATATATGTTATGTTTTTTAAGTTTAAGCTTATGACTCAAAGCATTAATATGCTGGTATTCTATATATTTGCAGCACCTATTTCTCATCATTCGCAAGCCTCGTCTATTGTAAAGTTCAATGGGCTTAATTTTCATGAATGGAGTGAACAAATTCAGTTTCACCTAGGTGTTCTGGATCTTGATTCAGCACTCCTATATGACAAGCCCGCTGCTATTACTGATTCTAGCAATGATGATGAAAGGTTTTTGCATAATGCTTGGGAAAAATCAAATAGACTTGCTTAATGTTCATGCGGATGACGATAGCAAACAATATTAAGTCCACAATTCCTAAGACTGATAAAGCAAAGGAATTTATGAAATTTGTGGAAGACATCTCGTAATCTGACTCTGCTGATAAGTCAATTGCAGGGACATTAATGGGTACATTGACCACCATAAAGTTCGATGGTTCTCGTACCATGCATGAGCATGTCACTGAAATGACAAACACAACAGCAAGATTGAGATCTATGGGAATGGAATTGAGTGAAAGTTTCCTTGTGCAGTTTATCATAAACTCCTTGCCTTCTGAGTATGGTCCATTCCAAATTAACTACAATACTATAAAAGATAAGTGGAATGTGACTGAATTGCAAAGTATGCTCATTCAAGAGGAAGCAAGGCTTAAGAAACAAGGAATTCACTCAATTAATCTCATGGGTCATCAAGGAGCTGGAAAGAAACCAGGAAAGTATAATGGAAAGGGCAAGAAAAGAGCACTGAAAGATAATGTGTCACCTGTCCAAGTCCACAAGAAGGAACGAAAGAACAATAAGTGTCATTTCTGCAAGAAGCCTGGACACTATCAGAAAGATTGCCTGAAACGTAAGGCATGGATCGAAAAGAAATGTAAACCTCTTGCTTTTGTATGTTTCGAATCAAACCTAACAAAAGTTCCTTATAATACTTGGTGGATTGATTCTGGTTCTACCACTCATGTTTCAAATACGATGCAGGGATTCCTTACGACCCAAACCATAAATCCAAATGAAAATTTCATCTTCATGGGTAATCGAGTCAAAGCTCCAGTTGAGGCCATTGGAACCTACCGCTTGTTTTTAGACACTGGACATCATTTAGATCTTTTTTAAACTCTTTATGTATCTACTGTTTCTCGCAACTTAGTTTCTTTGTCTAAACTTGATACCATTGGTTACTCTTTTAAATTTAGAAATGGATGTTTCAGTTTGTTTAAGCATAATCATCTTATTGGTTCTGGTGTTCTCTCTGATGGTTTATATAAATTAAAGCTTGATAATCTTTTTGCTGAAACTCTATTAACCTTGCATCATAATGTTGGAACTAAACGAAGTTTAGTGGATGAAAGTTCAGCTTATTTGTGGCATAAATGTTTGGGACATATTTCCAAAGAAAGAATACAAAGATTGGTAAAGAATGAAATCCTTCCTAATTTGGATTTTACCGATCTTGGTATTTGTGTGGATTGTATTAAAGGAAAACATACAAATCATACAATTAAGAAAGCCGCCACAAGAAGCACACAGCTCCTTAAAATAATACACACCGATATATATGGTCCTTTTGATGTGCCATCCTTTAATAAAGAAAAATATTTTATCATCTTTATTGATGATTTTTCACGTTATGGATATGTCTATTTGTTGCATGAAAAATCTCAATCAGTAGATGCCTTAGAGGTATTTATTAATGAGGTTGAAAGACAATTAGACAAAAAGGTGAAAATTATTAGATCTGATAGGGGTGGTGAATTTTATGGAAAATATAACGAAACGGGATAATGTCCTTGTAGGCGTATAAAATTGCCTATAGGTCCCTTAGCTTAGCTCAGCATGATGATTCGACAAAACAACGGACATTCGAGCGACAAGGCGACGAGGCACGCAAGCAACGGAATACGTTCGCGTGCGGGACCAAACCAACGGTTCGGAAAGTTAGCGAGTCGTCCAACAAACAAAACGGACTTGAACTCAAACACCGAAGCGGAGCTACTGCCAAATGAAGATTCGGGGAATCGAATCAAGACCTGAACGAATCAACGAAGGGTCGAGGCGACAAGGCACACGAACAATGGAACACGTACGCACGTGGAATCGAACCAACGTTTCGGGGAATCACCGAGTCATCTAAACAAGAACGAACTCGGTGATATAACGATCGAATCGGGACCAATCCCAGACTCGAACTCAGAAACGGATTAACTGCCATATTTGGAATCAAGTCAATTCCAGAAACCGAATCAAATCCGAACGACGGAGAACCGGAAACACCGGAAAACGACGAAACCAGCGCACCTGGGGGAACTCGGCCCGAACCGAACCACCCTAAGGTGGCTCGGCCCAAGCCGAGCCACCCTAGGGTGGCTCGGTGGCCGAGCCACCCCTGGGTGGCTCGGCTATGGCCGAGCCACCCAGAGGTGGCTAGGCACAGTTCTGTGCCAAAGGCACAGTTTTGAGTGCCTATAAATAGGCCTGGCACTCGTTCATTTGAGAGGACTTTTTTCTGAAACTTCTGAAGAGCCGAAACTCTGTCGGATTGTGACCTCAACTCGGATTGTGAAGGCTTGAAGACTTGGACGACCAGATCTACGTGACACTACTCCGGATCTAAGCTTGGCTCTTAGATCCCGAGATTAGAGCGAGCGTTTCCTTGGTGAAACGATCCCTCTCGGCTACTATCTCCTTGGTGGGATAGTACCCGTTATACCACGTAGATCTATTCAGATCGAGATTGCGCGGTGGTCCACGGTACTCAACCCCGGCACAGGCGAAGAACCCCACAAAGCGAGGGACCGTAAAACAGGAAACTCGTGATTTGTTCAAGGAAAGTTGTAATTTTTATTTCTTTATTTTGATTTTGTTGTAAACCGGATCTTATAAAAAGACCGGATCTCTTTGTAAACGCATAAAGTTGTTGTCAAAGTTGTAACAGAATCATTAATGAAGAATAACGCAATTTCCCGCACGAACA
>BQKN01050502.1:6961-45170 GCA_022839385.1 Asparagus kiusianus | reverse complement strand
CTTGATTCAAAAAGAGTTCCTCATTTATTGAGGGAAAATTCCAATTTTGATCCTAACTTTTATAGGTTTGGCTGAAAAAGGAAAAGATGAAAGGTTTTCGTTTATCGAAAGAGATAATTCAAACTTAGTCCTAACTATATGCAGGTTTGACTAAGTAGAGTCGGAGACAATCCTAACTTTTATAGGTTTGATTGCTCAATTGAAAGTGGACCTCTCGTTCATGTAAGGAATCAAGAGGAGAATCTGGCTTTGGCCCTAACTTTTATAGGTTTGACCTGAAAGCAAAGGGAGTGGAATAAAAGTAGCAGTAGAAATACTGGTTTGTACTAGCCACTCGATGGAGGATTTTGATGTTAAGTGATCAGGACTTAACACGTCAAGCTTTTTGAAAATTGCCATGACTTGGCGGACTAAAATTTTAGTGAACCCACTGTCAGTTGATTTGATCAATGGGGGATTTTATGAGGAGTCATTAATCTGTCAAAAGATTGAATCTCACCTCACCAAATAACTCACAAGAGTTAGAGGATTTGATAACAACAGAAGGAAACATCCTGACATTTGGAGCTTGAATGTGGATATCTTATTTATCACTTTACAGTGATTGGGTTATCCCGAAGAATACCACATGTGGTGTTCTTCTGGGAACTTCCCGATACATTGGTTATCCTAAAAGTACTAAGGATAATATTTTTTTAGGAATTTTCCATTTATTGGCATCATAAGCCGGTCACCATCCTTGGTGACTAGGCGATATGCGCCGTTCGAGTAGACTGTCTCTACTACGAACGGCCCTTCCCATTTGGGTTCAAACTTGCCCTTCTTCTTGGAGTTAAGGATCATAGGCCGTCTTTCAGTTAAGACCAAATCTCCTTCTTTAAAACTCCTTTGTCGGACCTTTTTGTCGAAGGCTCGAGAAATTCTGGCTTGGTAAAACTCAATATGCTGTTGAGCTTCTAGGCGCTTTTCATCGAGCATCTCGAGTTCGTCGAGGCGTTTCTGATGTTGTTCTTCAGTCGTCATCTGGGTTGCAAGAGCGATCCGAAGAGATGGAATTTGTATTTTCAAAGGGAGGACGGCTTCACACCCGTACACTAAGGAATATGGGGTTGCGCCGGTCGGTGTACGTACCGTAGTACGATAGGCCCATAGAGTCGCGCTAAGCTTGTCATCCCAATCCCGTTTATTATTCTTCACGAGTTTTGACAAAAGCATAATGATAGTCTTGTTGAAGGCTTCAGCCAATCCATTTGTGGTGGGATTGTAAGCCATTGATGAGACATCCTAAATTTTGAATTTCTCGCAGAACCTAATGAAGGCGTTGCTGACAAATTGAGGACCGTTGTCATGTATGATCCGTCTTGGAACACCATGCCGGTAGATAATATGGTGTTTGATGAATGCGATAACGTTACTGGTTTTAACTTCTCTGAGTGGCACTGCTTCAGCCCATTTGGAGAAGTAGTCAGTGATTGCCAGGATGAATCGATCACCTTTGACTGACGGGGGATTTATAGGACCAACAATATCCATTTCCCAAGTCTCAAACGGCCATGACGTTACTGAAGGATGCAGATGCTCTGGAGGTTGGTGCATATAATTCGCGTGTACTTAACACGCATGACACTTTCGGGCATATGCGACTGCTTCACTCATCATAAGAGGCCAAAAATATCCCATTCTTCTGATGCGATCATAAAGCTTGGGACCGGGTTGGTGTGCACCACAAACCCCTTCGTGTGCTTCCTTAAGGACTTCTTCAGCTTCTTTTGTCGATAAGCAACGCAACAGCAGGCCATCATACCCCCTGCGGTATAGCGTTCGATTCTCCGTATTATAGTAGAACCTTGATGCTCTTCGACGAATTGAGTCCCTTTCCTTCATATCTTCTGGTAAGATTCCATGCAAGACGTAGTTGATGATGGGGAAACGCCAATCTTGGGGTTCGAACTCGACTTGAGTTGCGTGTACCTCTTGAACCTCTTCTTCTTTGTCCTCTTCATCGTAGAGTGGAACCAAGAGCTGGTGAGTTCTTACCGTAACAAACTACTCTGTTCCGGGAGGCTGTGCCAGAGATACGGCTAATGCTGCTAATGCATCCGCGTAGGTGTTCTGATACGGGTGTATCATCTCTTCGGGAGCTTAGCGATCCTCATGGGAGCTTGAGGATAGATGATTCTCATGGTATCTTGAGAATAGAGTAGAGGAGTCGTGGACGAGGTTATTGGAGGCAACGAAGTCGAAGGATTCATCAAAACTGCAGGAATTACAGTTGGGCTCTGTCCGGTCGACCGGCTTGGTCACGGCGGTCGACCGCTTAGTGCACAGACCCAGACTATGTCTCGGGACTGAGAGCGGTCGACCGATGGTGGCGCTGCGGTCGACCGGAAACCCTGTAATCGATTTTCCAGATTTCGACGTTCTGACCGGTCGACCACCTTGGGCACTGCGGTCGACCGCGTAGCGGTTCCGGGCCTGGGTCTGTTTCCTGCTCCAGTTGGGATTTCTGTTTAGTATAAATAGAAACACGACTTTTCTAGGGGAAGACACTAAGATTGTAATCAAAAAAGAGATCAGGGAGGTTATTCTTTGATCTAGAGAGATTGTGAGAGAGAGATTTTGTAAATCCAATTGATTTTCATAATCTAGAGAAGGTATTTTCCTTCGCCCTAAATATTACTCTTGTGTTCTTCAGTCGTTTTCTTCTTTACCCACTCTTGATAATTCCGCGATCAAGAGTGCTCACACGGCAACTCGTATCAAGTTGGTATCAGAGCACTAGATCCTGTGAAGGGGGGAACTGTGTATGGTCCTTACTCGCTCACAGTACAAGAAGCTTGGCGAGATCCTTAATTCCTCGGAGGGGGTCCAGAAATTAAGGAAGGAGAAGATGTCTGAAACAGATAATTCAGTGAGACTTGATGCCACGGAGAGACAGATTGAGACGATCGGGACGACTCTTACTCAACTCGTGGGTCTAATCAACGGAGGTGACAAAAAGGAGGAATCTTCTTCAAAGGGTAAGAAGAAACTCGTCGAATCCGACGAAGCGCATGAGGAATCTGATTCAGAGGGGGAGACTGAGATTGTCAAGACCGTTGGGCATCAAGGGGGTAAGAACAATTACCAAAATCTGAAGATTGACTTCAAGGTTGAGATTCCTGTTTATGATGGGAGTATCAACGTGGAGAAGCTTGATGATTGGATCGAACATATGGAGATGTACTTCACCCTCTACGGATATTCATCCAAGGAGAAGATAGTGTTCGCGACATTGAAGCTTTCCGGGCATGCGTTGATGTGGTGGAAATCCTATTGCAAACAGGAGAAGAAAGCGGCGTCGTGGAATAAGTTCAAGGAGCTACTTCGGAAGCAATTTTATCCAGTGGGGTTCCTTGAGGAGCGTTGGTACATGTGGTATGGCTTGCGCCAAAAATTTAATCAGACCGTTCAAGAGTACACGACGGAGTTCCAGCAACAGGCGATGGTCCTAAACATTGCAACGTCCGAGTACCCCATCTTCATGAAGTACATGGCGGGTCTGAATGATTACATCCGGAAGGAGATGAAGCTGTTTTCAGTAGAGACAATCGCAGAGGCGAGCGTGAAGGCCATTGCCATTGAGGGCTGGCAGAAGAAGGGCAACGAGACAAAGGGGGATTCCAAACCATCGGGGAGCAAGACGGTTGGCTCTCAGTCTAAGGATGAGAAGAAGAAGGTTGACTCGGGGAAAACAGGATTAACATGCAATCACTGCAAGCAGACAGGGCATGTGGCTGATCGTTGCTGGGATAAGTATCCTCATCTGAAGCTAAAAGGATTGAAGAAGAAGGAGGAGAAGAAGGCGTACGTAATAGCACAGTGTCCGAAGGAGGTTCCCGGGATGACCGAACCCAATAGCAGTCTCAACCTTATGGCGGGAAAGCAGGCCACCAAAGAAGATGACGACCCGAGGGAATAGCTCTTTGTTTTGAAATTGTAGGTCAAGACCAGTTTAGTGGATGCTATTGTAGACCCAGGGAGTCAGAAAAATCTGATATCTGAGGCATTAGTACAGAAGCTAGGATTGAAGATGGTGAAGCATCTGAAGCCCTATCCATTAGGGTGGATTCAGAAGGAGGCGGGATTGAGTGTGGTGAACCAGTGTTCCTTCAGATTTGCACTCCATGAGTCATATATTGACGAGGTCACATGCGACGTGGTTCCGTTGGATGTTTGCCAAGTTATTTTGGGCAACCCTTATTTGTGGGATAGATACGCAGTATATGATCGGCGAGCCCAAAAGTATACGTTCACCAAGGATGGCGAGCAATTCATTTTTCGTTCGGCATCTCTTCCATAGGAGACGAGCTTGGTGACAGTGACTCAGGCTAAGAGGTTGGTGAATGTGGGCAGGAAGTTCATTTTATTGTTCATTCGGCCGTATGAAGAGCAGCTGAGTAGGATGTGCTTGTCCACCTTGAGCATGCTTCAGGAGGGAGATCTTGACAGGTTGCAGGTCAAGTATGCGGACTTGTTTTCGGAGATCACGGGACTACCACCACGTCGAGGTGTAGAGCATGAGATTATGTTAACCGGGGAGAGTTCCTTACCTAACATAGGCCTATACTGCACATCAGTACTGGAGTCCGAGGAGATCAAGAAGCAAGTTCAGGAGCTCTTGGAGACGGGAGTGATTGCGCCGAGTTGTTCGCCTTGTAGGTCACCAGTATTGTTGGTGCCCAAAAAGGATGGAGGCTGGCGCATGTGCGTGGATTACCGGGTGCTTAACAAGATAACCATTAAGAATCGCTACCCATTACCACGGATCAATGATCTTATGGACCAGTTGGAGGGAGCAAGGTTTTTCACGAAGCTGGATTTGAAGTCTGGTTACCATCAGGTGAGGATTCGGGAGGAAGACACTTGGAAGACTACGTTCAAGACCAAGCAAGGCCTGTTTGAGTGGTTGGTGATGCCATTTGGATTGTACAATGCTCCGGCTACCTTTATGAGGCTTATGAATGATTTGTTGCGACCCTTTATAGAGGATTTTGTGATAGTTTACCTTGATGATATCTTGGTGTACAGCAGGACTTGGGAGGAGCATCTTGTTCATGTGGAGAAGGTATTTGAAGTGTTGCAGGACGGACAGCTGAAGCTCAACGGAAAAAGTGCGAGTTCGGGAAGGACGAGTTGGTGTATCTCGGCTTCATCGTAGGGAAGGGCCAGCGGAGGATAGATCCAGGCAAGGTGGAGGTGATCACAAAGTAGCCGACGCTGAAGACAGTGACTGAGGTGAGGAGCTTCATGGGGGCTTGCCAGTATTTGCGCAAGTTCATTCGACATTTTTTGGCTTATGCGGCACCGTTACATGGCCTCACAAAGTCTAAAGTTCAGTATGAGTGGGGAAGGATGCATGAGGAGGCTTTTCGGTTGCTAAAAAGGAAGATCTCGGAGGCACCGGTGTTAGCGTTGCTGAACTTACAGCGGACTTTTGAGGTGGAGACCGACGCGTCTAATTATGCGATGGGCGCGGTGTTGATTCAGGATGGGAAACCGGTGGAATACTATTCTGAGAAGTTTTCGGGTGCTGCTGCGAACTACCCAACCTACGACAAGGAGTTCTATGCACTATATCAAGCAATTAAGCATTGGAGGGTGTACTTGTTAGGGAAGGAGGTGGTCGTGCATTCGGATCATAAGCCGTTGGAGTTCTTACATGCCCAGACAAAGCTACAGCAGGCGCGGCACATGAAGTGGATGTCTTATTTGATGGCTTTCAACATCATTATTAGGTACAAGAAGGGGGCGACGAACAAGTTGGCCGATATGTTATCTCGCCCACCGATATGGTCTTTGTTGGTGGCGACGCGTATTCAGCCCTTGGTTCCTTTTGAGTATGTTCAGTTGTATGCATCCAGTAGAGACTTCGGTAGTGTATTTGAGCAGGCGAAGGCTGGTCAAAGGGGGGAGTATGCACTTGGAGATGATGGCTTATTGTATCGTGGGACATCACTATGCATTTTGGAGGATGGTGATAGGTTGCAGTGGATTCGGGAAGCACATACCTCGCATGTGCAAGGGCATTTTGGCATTCAGAAAACGCTTCTTAATCTACGGCAACATGTGTTTTGGCCACGGATGCTTGATGATGTGACCAAGTATGTTGGAGGGTGTAAGTTATGCTGTATTTCGAAGCCTTCTAACAGGAAGAGGGGATTGTACCTACCATTACTGGTTCCTTCTAGGCCGTGGGAGGGCATTTCTATGGATTTTTTAGGAGGGTTGCCGACTACGAAGCGCGAGCATGACTATTTGTACGTTGTGGTGGACCGGTTCAGCAAGATGGTGATATTGATTCCTTGTAAGAAGACCGTGACGGGAGCGGGTGCAGCACAATTGTTCTTTGAGCATGTGTGGAAGCACTTTGGGTTGCCGAGCTCGATTATTTCGGATCGGGATAGCCGTTTTCTCGGGCATTTTTGGGATTCTTTGTGGAGTTTGATGGACACTAAATTGAAGAAAAGCACGGCCTTTCACCCACAAACAGATGGACAAACGGAGGTAGTCAACCGGACTATGGTGCATATGTTGCGGGGGTATAATTCCAGGCATCCTAAGACTTGGGATGAGAGTTTGTCATATTTGCAGTTTGCTTTTAATCGGGCAATTCATGGATCTTTCGAAAAGTCACCATTCGAGACTTGTTATGGATTTTTACCGCCGAGCCCGTTCGATCTGGTGTTTTCAAGTGAAGCCACAGTGGACGGCAAGGAGGGGAGTGAAAGACAACATGCTCAGTGATTTCTCGAGAAGATTGCAAATATTCATGCCACGGTTGAAGCTCAATTGAAGAAATCGCAAGCTAAGTACAAGGCGAAGCATGATCAACATCGGGTTCCTTGTAACTTTGGTAAAGGCGATATGGTATGGCTAAAATTGAGTAAGGAGAGGCTCAAAGGAGAAGGGAAGAAGTTGAAGCCTATTCGTTATGGTCCGTTTTGGATTCTCGATCAGATTGGCGACAACGCTTTTCGTTTAGATTTGCCACCTTACTTAGGCATGTATTCGGTGATCAATGCCGAGTACTTGAAGTTGTTTGAGCCTCCATTATTGGATGACGAATGTGATGACAATTTGATCTTACCGCATGTTGAAGACTTGTGGTTTGATAGAGAGGAGCCACTGAAAGAAGACTGCATTTTGGAACGGAAGACGACCACGACGAGGCGGGGGACAAAGGAGTCGTTTCTCATTGGACGTCAAGGTCAGGTTCCTAGCAAGGCTAAGTGGTTCAACAGAGAAGGAGGGGCTCGCGAGTTCCCTCAGCTGAAGTTCTAACTTGAATAGGACTTCAAGTTCCTAAAGGGGGGATCCATGATACAGGTGTATCATCTCTTCGGGAGCTTAGCGATCCTCATTGGAGCTTGAGGATAGATGATTCTCATAGTATCTTGAGAATAGAGTAGAGGAGTCGTGGACGAGGTCATTAGAGGCAACGAAGTCGAAGGATTCATCAAAACTGCAGGAATTACAGTTGGGCTCTGTCCGGTCGACCGGCTTGGTCACGGCGGTCGACCGCTTAGTGCACAGACCCAGACTATGTCTCGGGACTGAGAGTGGTCGACCGATGGTGGCGCTGCGGTCGATCGGAAACCCTGTAATCGATTTTCCAGATTTCGACGTTCTGACCGGCGACCACCTTGGGCACTGCGGTCGACCGCGTAGCGGTTCCGGGCCTGGGTCTGTTTCCTGCTCCAGTTGGGATTTTTGTTTAGTATAAATAGAAACACGACTTTTCTAGGGGAAGACACTAAGATTGTAATAAAAAAAAGAGATCAGGGAGGTTGTTCTTTGATCTAGAGAGATTGTGAGAGAGAGATTTTGTAAATCCAATTGATTCTCATAATCTAGAGAAGGTATTTTCCTTCGCCCTAAATATTACTCTTGTGTTCTTCAGTCATTTTCTTCTTTACCCACTCTTGATAATTCCGCGATCAAGAGTGCTCGCACGGCAACTCGTATCATGTTCTGCATCCGCGGAACGTGTTCGATGAAGAATCCTTCAAATGATTCTGCTATTTCCACTGCCATCTTATGATATGGTATTAAATCCTGACTTCGGACTTCGTACTCCCCTTGGACTTGTTTGACTATCAGTTGAGAATCACCGAAAGCTTCGAGATACTCAACCCCTAGTTCCTTAGCGAAATTGAGTCCTATAATCAGTGTGTTATATTCTGCTACATTATTCGAGCATGGCTCGGTTAACGAGTAGGCTCGAGGCATCACATGTTTTCCTGGGGAAACTAAAACAACTCCAACTCCGGAGGAGACCTTAGGACATCCAGGAGTACCTGTCATAATAGCTGCTCGGGAAGCGCCATCGAAGTACAAACACCATACTTGTTAGTGCGAAGTTGCGTTGACTTCGTGGGTTTCATCGGGTAGGTCGTCATATATCTTGGCGGCATCCGTAGTTAGATTAGCTGCCAGGAGATCGCAGATAGCCTGTCCTTTTACTGACTTCTGTTGTTTAAAATGTAAGTCGTATTGGGACAAGAGCAAGGCCCATTTTGCTAACCGCCAATTCATGAAAGCTGGTTGTGTCATGAATACTCGGACTGGGTTAACTTTAGAGATTACATAAATAGTCTGTCCGACCAGGTAATGCCGCATCATCTGAATTGCGAACACCAGGGCAAGACATTCCCTCTCAATCATGGGATATCGGGATTCGGCACCTACCAAGGTCCGACTCAGGTAATATACTGCCTGCTCGTGACCGTTATCGTCATCTTGTGCGAGTAGTGCACTTAATGAGTGGCTCGTCGCCTTGACATAAATCAAGAACGGTTTGCCCGATTTTGGTGCAACGAGTATAGGAGGTTTCGAGAGGTATTCTTTAATACTCTCGAACGCTTTTTGACAAGCATCGTCCTATATGAACGACACGCCTTTCTTTGTGAGTTTGAGAATGGTTAACATTTTCCTGAGAGGTTCGAGATGAACCGTCAGATATACGCCAACCACCCTTGTAAACCTCTGAGTTCCTTAAGGTTTCTCGGAGGTTGCAACTCATTAACTGCCTTTACTTTATCGGGGTCGATGTGAATATCTTTAGTAGTGATGATGAATCCAAGGAATTTACCACTGGACATCCCGAGGAAAGATTTGGTAGGATTCATCTTCAATTGATGGGTCCGCATCAGATCGAACATGGTCTTTAAGTCTTTAATATGATCATTCTTGTCACGACTTTTCACAACCAGATCATCTACGTAGCATTCGATAGTCTTTCGGAGATGCTCCTGAAAGATCTTCGACATGGCTCTCTGATATGTAGCACCTGCATTCTTTAAGCCGAAGGGCATGACCGTGTAGCAGAAAACGCCTAGGGGCGTTCTAAATGTGGTATGCTTTTCATCATCTGGATGCATATTTATTTGGTTATAACCAGAGAAACCATCCATGAAAGACATCCTCTCGAACCCACACGTATTGTCGATGATGACGTCTGTGATGGGTAGGGGGAAATCATCTTTTGGACAGGCGGCGTTGAGGTCTCTAAAGTCAATGCAAACCCTAATTTTCCCGTTCTTCTTAAGGACCGGGACAATATTGGCAAGCCACTCGGAATGTTGCTCTTCTCTAATAAAGCCCGAGTTAATAAGCTTTTTAACTTCTGCCTCGATTGCCTCCATCATCTGCGGACGAAACCGTCTTTGTTGCTGTTTGATAGGTTTGACATCCGGCTTAATATTTAGACGATGCACTGCTACGTTTGGATCGAGTCCTGGCATGTCTTCATAGTTCCAGGCGAACACGTTAATGTATTCCCTGATAAGAGAGATTAACACTTCTTTCTCTTCCGGCGGGAGGCTATCACTGATGAATATTGGTTTCGGATTATCTTCGTTACCCATATTCACTTGAACCACTTGATCTTCGGTAGGAGGTTCTCTTTGTTCAAACCTATCGCCGTACTGCATGTTTAGGTGATGGACCCAAGGATCTTCCCAAGTTGGCATCTGATCGTCTTCCTCTATTGTCGCAGGATCGACCGTAGTCATGTTCGACATCAGTTTTTTGAACATTTCTCCAAGACTAGTGTTGGAATCCCAAGCTGAAGAATCAGAAGAGTACCTATTTTTAGCTTTGTTAGCAATTTGATCGATAACTTGCTAGCAACATTCGTCATCAGATGAGGAGACATAGCCTAAGCCTCTTCTGTGACGATAATAATCGTCGGGCTTTCCTTTTGGTACATAGGCCATTCGAGGTGGAACTCGCGGACCTCGACCAAAGCAAAGACCCTCTCCGAGCGTGAAGTCATATCCATACTTCTCCATGAGATCGTACGCTTTTGCATTATATCTGAATAGATGAGGGGCAGGTTTATCATCATCGTCTTCCTCATCCAAGAAGTGGTCTGGTGACGGAGATTCCCTTCCTTTACCGTAGACGACTTCCTTTTCACCCACTGTCTTTGCAGGAATGACAAGCGTCATTCCGAATGGATCCTGTACCTGTTTTTTAGTCATGCAAAATGATTGAAGTGGCATGTACAAGTCAGGGTTATCATACAGTTCTTTAGTGATATTATCGAGACACGACGAGTACTCTAAATCTTCATTTATTGATATCTCTTCGGCAAGTTGCCAGTTACAACTACTTTCCAATGATTTATCATCGTTAAGATTGATTACAATGGGTACAATGTTATTAAGTACAAAACCACCATCATAATCAAACCCAGCTTCGGTATCAGCTTCATCCCCGCTGTCCGTTCCTTGGGCTGATGGTTCAGTATCGGATTCGGCACCGTATAGAAGGGAATCAGTAAAATAGTTCTCCAATCCCTTAAACGGTTGCTTATCCGCGACCACCGTCTTGACTTCATTATTAGTGTCCACGTATTTGAGGCACTGATGAAGAGTTGACGGGACTATAAGATTACCGTGGATCCAAGGTCAACCCACAGTAAGTTATAGGATGTTTCCGCGTCAATCACATAACAGGTGACTTCTGACTTTAAATCCCCGATCTGGCATTTGATTCGAACCTTTCCCAAAGGGTCTAGACCCACTGGTGTTGAATCCGTAGATCGTAGTGCCCGTGGAAGCTAGCTTACTAGGCGGTATTCTGAGATTATGCATCAATTGGAATGGCATAATGCTGACAGCGGAACCCGGATCGACTTGGATCCGGTTGACCACGCTGGAGCCAATGTGACCGGTGAAGTACAAAGGTCGATCGTGCTTTGAGTTCTTTGTTTACATGTCTTCCTTAGTGAAGGAAATGTAGGGAAAACGATGCGCCGCGAGATTGCAGTGTTGAACTGACGGCTCCGGCTCTTCAGAAGACGGCTTGATTCGAGTCAAGAAAGCTTCAGAGTCGTTCAAGGCTTCTTGTAATGCTTTCCTTGTATCCTTTGAAAGACGCAATAACTCGTATAGGGTTATCCTAGCCGGTATATTAGCTAACTGCTCCATGATGTCAAAATAGGGTGGAGAGCTCGTATTTCCCGGTTTATCTCTCCCAATCGGATGATTGAATCGAGACTGCCTCGGGTTTTGGACTTCCTGGCGTAGAGGCTCTTTCCCTTTTTCCTTTTGTTGGACCTTCTCTGTACCTACAGGTGTTGGGGGAGTTACGACAATTCCCAGTTCTGCCAATGTCTTAGAAGGAACGGTTTTGGTCCCCCTCTGTTTGGCCAATTGCTCGGAAGCATCCGGGTATTTGTAGTGATACTCATTCCCACTTCGCGTTACAAAGGTTTCCTGTTCATCTTCGGAAAGCGGGAAGGCTGGAATTCTATCGTCATCTTCTCCTGGAATAGCAGAAGCTCCATAACAAGACTTACCTTTTCCTTTTGACCTTTTCTTAGAAGAGGTTCCAGTCCATTGTTCATCTCCAATCAAATCGGGATGAACCCAAAGAATCTCACCATTCGGGGCTGTGTGTGGCACAAGTCCTTTCTGGCGTTGTTTGTGAGGATCATCGTTCACCGTCTTCACTGCTGCATTTATTACCGGTTCATACTGGAACCAGTTCAAGGGAACAGAACCGAAGCTAATCGATACTGCATTCGCACCCACTTTCTTCTCCTTAGGTTGCTTCATAGTGATGACCTCGACATCGATTATAGCTTGGATCTTATCTTTAAGGGCGTAGCATGCCTTGGTAGGATGGTGCACCGCTCTGTGAAATACGTAGTATTTAGGATCATTAACTCTCTTAGCATCTTCCTGATCCTGGATCGGAGGCAACTTGATCTTGTTGTTCTCGATAAGGTATTTAAAAATACTGGGAACTTCATCTTCTTTGAATGAATATACCTTCGGAAACTTTGGCTCTGACGCCTTTTGCTTCTGGGGCAGTTGTTGCCACCTTGATTGTTGGGGCGCCTTCTGTTGCTGCTGTTGCGGCTGCGCTTGCACTTCCAATGTCTGGTTCGCGTCCACTACATTCGCTTGTGTCTTTCCCTTACCCTTAGGGACAAAATTCTGTTGTGGAGGATTATGTGCCGTTTGACCTCTTTCAGCCTTCTTCCTTTTAAGGAATCGTTCGGCTTGTTCTCCTCGCACTTTCAAGTCCTTCAAGGTCTTTGGTGGTGCCATTCCCATAGCTTCGAGGATATCTAATGAAAGGTTATTATGGCAGGTCTCGAGGATGAAGTCTTCACTGACCGGATCCCTGCAGTTTATTGCTTTGTTCCGGAACCTTTTGACGAAGTTTTCAACCGTCTCAACATTCTTCTGTTTCTCATCGAATAACGTGCCGATCGAGATCTCTGTGTCATCGTCGAAAAAGTTCGTCAGAAACATGTCTTCCATGTCATCCCAGCTGCTGATACTCCCTGGTTTGAGACGGCGATACCAGTCGAAGGCTGCTCCACGAAGAGTGCTAACGAATGACCGCACCATAAGAGGTTCATTTCCGGAGATTATTCCTAAGTGAGATTTAAAATAGATTAGATGCTGGGTAGGGGAACCCTTTCCATCAAACGGCGTAAATTGATCAAATTGAATTTTGCCGGATATGGAATCGATCCCATTCCCTTGGGTATGGACATGGTATCCCGAACCTCTTCACTTCTTGAGCATTCATCAATGCATTGATCTTGTTCTCCAAGTCCCTCATTTTCTTATCCTCACTCGTATCTATCTTCGAGTGATTTCGGGGAGAAGTAACATGGTCCTCCTTTATGTTATTATCATCCGAAGGGCCACCCCCATTATTGTTGTTGACGGGAGGAGTGTTCATGTTGGCATTAACTTCTACTTCCCGTTCGTCATCGCCTTGATTAGTATTGTTGCGACGACTAGACTCTCCTTGATGAGTTGTCAGTGCCGCGATTTGCTGGTCATGCATTTCTCTCATCTGCTGCATGGCCATCTCCATTTCAAATTTAAAATTTTCCTTCTGCTTAGCCAAAGCGTCCTCAAGTATCTTAGACACCTGCTCGGCACTAATCATGAGCGATTCGTAGGGTTGTCCCGCACTAGATGCTGTGTCATCGGATGCTATGGCTGAGCAGGCATCTGAACCAGCATCTGACACCTCGTCTTCTAAAGGAAGTCCTTTTTGCATCCTTTGGTAATTCTTTCGCCTACTGGTCCCTGATCTTAATCGAGTCATGCATTAGGACACCGTGGTAAACTGATCCAGGCTAAAGCGTAGTGTTGACTTCCCTCTCCCGGACATATTGACGGATACTTCGGGAAGTTCATCATCTTGACGGACAGGTTTCCTCTTGCGGAAATGCCTTGGTTTGGTCTCGGACGCTTTGGTAGAGATTCTCTCAAACACCAAAACTCTTCTTGGGGCTTTAGAACAGTAGCATTCTGATAATACCGCCTTGATTATATTAGCACACGGACAGTGAGAATCCGTGTCTCGAACATTTCTTTTCCGGGACTTACTCGTACCCCCAGCCCTATAGTAAAACTCGTCAGTTTGATAACTGGAGCAACCCATAGAGTGTTGGCACGCCTTCCCAGGTATAACATCATCATTATCAGACATATGTGTTTCCCTCTGGGGATGCGACGCTTTATTAGCGTCTCCAAAAGTCACTCGTTCATGTTTACGCCTCTACGAGCGTGAAAACCTAACGGGCTCTTGAACTTCAACCCGCAATCCATTGCGGTCGGTAACAGGGGCTTTCCTTTTATCGTCTTTCTTGGGGGGATTAGTACGACCCCCAGTCTGGTTTGTTGTTTGGGGACCTTTCAATGGTCCTAATCATTCCTTAACGGGTGCTTTACCTCGATCTTCAGGTAGAGGGCCGAGGCGACCCTTCAGAGGGACTCTAAATTTGGTGAGATCTACGCTACCACCCGGCTTCATCGGAGATGTGGGGACAAGGGAAAAGGGATCTAAAATTGACGAAGCTCAAACAGCAACTTCGTTCGCCTTTGCCTTAGGCGCCGGCTTTGCCTTCGACATCCACACTTGTTTGCGCCTGGGCGATTTCTTAACTGCTTCTTCCTTCTGCATTTCTTCTGCTTTCTGCAAAAGGAGCTTGGCATGCGCGAGCAACGCGCGACGTTTCTTGATTCACTCCTCGAGGGTGGAGTGGGTCCTCTTGACACGAACCCATTCGTTCGTTTCTATCTTGGAGGAGGAGTGGGTTGTTCGCCGTTGTTGTTCCCGGCGCTGTCTGGATTTTAGATCCTCATTATAGCGGATCCCGTCCAAAGATTCCGAAGCCTTGGCTAATTGCCGCGCAAGGCGTTGACGCCGTCTTTGGCGTGCCCTCTTTGACAAGGTCGGAGCGCCTCCATCAGTTGTCTTCACGACGGAGGGAAGCTCTGGATCTGCAGCTTCAACTACGTTGGACGTTGTAGGAGCGTCGCGGGGAGTAAGCGTAGCAACAACAAGGGGATCTCGGATCTTCGAGCCGGAAGTCCCGCGAACATTTCTGGAAGAGGATGCCTTCCTACGCCAGCTTGGAGAGGCGGATCTGGAGGAGGAGGAAGAGAGGTACTCTTCAAACTTCTGTTGATCGAACTCATATTCGATCTCTTCATTCACCCGGATCTTGAATGCCGGTTGCGTCATGACAGCCTCGGCAGCGAGGCTGTTGGCTCCCACTGTGGTCGCCAGTTTGTTTTCGGTAAAAGTTGCTTTCATTGTCGAACTCATTATAATCAGATCTGCTTACAAAGAATTTGGAATATTCAATAATAAAAAAAATAAATGAAAGATTACAACTTTTTGAAAATAACACAAGATCCGTTCGTCGTCTCTTGCTTGCGTGGGTCTTTAGCCGGTGATGGGGACGTTGATATCCATGGACTACCTGACAATCAGATTAGATGTAGAACTCTGTCGATTCGCGAAGGAATCTAGAAGCAGAAGTGCTTATCTCGGCAACAGCGAGATAATTGCTCTTCTTAGAATTACCACAACGGGATAATCCTAAGGAACGGACGTGGGTGAATGTAGATCTGACGAATTTCTCTCTTGTGTTGAAGGAATCGATCACTCTTCAGTTCAGCAGAGCTTCGACAATTCTCCAAAATTCCATATCTGAAAAAAATGAGGCTCCGAGGCTGTATTTATAGGCTCCAGGGGGTTACGGGCGGTTAAAACCACCAAAGGAACAAATTCTGCGTTGGAGACACCCTTGGGTGTCTCAACCAGAGCCGAGACACCCTTGGGTGTCTCGGCCTTAGCCGAGACACCCTAGGGTGTCTCGGCCTGGGCCGAGACACCCAGGGGTGTCTTGCTTATGCCGAGACACCTCAGGTGTCCCAGTTCAGCCAGAGACACTCTATTATGCCTGTTTGATTGTTTCCGGTGTAAATTCTTCGTCCGAACTCGGATTTGAGTGATTCAAAGTGCGTTGAAAAGCCGACGAGGAATTCTATAAGTTCCAATGATTAAATCGTTTGTGGAATAAATGAGACACGAAGGGTATTGCACCTTTTGTAAACATCGTGGGGCTCCCGATCAGTCCGTATCTTCGTTATTCCGAAATTCCGTTGCTTCGCGTAGTCTGTCGATTCACTTCAACCGTTCGTCGATGTCGGTTAAGCCTCTGTGACTTGGATAGTGACATTCATCATCTTTCCTTAATGCGGAGCTGTTCGTGGAGACCTATAGGTAGTTTTCGATGCCTACAAATATCCATATTGTATATGGGTATGCAGAGTTGATGCGTTCTTACTGTGACTAGTAGTTCAGTTTCGGGAGAATGCGCAAGTGATACCGCTAGTGCTGCCAGTGCATCCGCATAAGCGTTCTGGAGACGAGGGATGTATTCAATAAGGAATTCTTCAAAAGAATCTGCCATTTTGATGGCCTCCTGGTGGTACGGGATTAGGTCTTGGTTCCTGACTTCATACTCTCCACGGACTTGGTTGACTATCAATTGAGAATCCCCAAAAGCTTCGAGATATTTGACCCCCAGCTCCTTGGCGAAACTGAGTCTAATGAGAAGCACGTTGTACTCGACTACGTTATTGGAACATGGATTAGTCAGTGAATAAGCCCGAGGCATCACATGCTTCCCCGGGGAAACTAAGACAACTCCAACTCCGGAGGAGACTTTAGAACATCCGGGGGTTATTGCCACATTAGCTGCCCTTGAAGCACCATCGAAGTATAATTGCCATACTTGTTGGTGCGATGTAGTGTTAACCTCGTGGGTTTCATCCGGCAAGTCATCATATACTTCTGCCGTATCCGTTGTCGGGTTTACCGCCAAAAGATCACAAATCGCTTATCCTTCGATCGACTTCTGCCGTTTGAAGTGCAAATCATATTGGGACAAGAGAAGAGCCCACTTCGCTAACCGCCAATTCATAGAGGCCGGTTGCGTCATAAATACCCGTACTGGATTAACGTTAGAAATGACGTAAATCATCTGTCCAACCAAGTAATGCCGCATCTTTTGCATTGCGAATACCAATGCGAGGCATTCTTTCTTAATCATCGGATATCAAGACTCGGTGCCTACCAAGGTCCGACTTAGGTAATAGACTGCCTGTTCGTGACCGTTATCATCGTCTTGTGCTAGTAAAGCACTTATCGAGTGGTTCATCGCCTTGAGGTAAATCAAGAACGGTTTACCTGATTTTGGTGCAACAAGAACAGGAGGATTCGTCAGATATGTTTTGATATCTTTGAGTGCTTTTTGGCAGGCGTCGTCCCAAATAAATGACACACCTTTCTTATTTAGCTTAGAGAATGGTTGGCACTTCCCAGAAAGATTTGAGATGAACCGCCGGATGTAAGCTAACACCCTTGCAATCCTCTGTGTTCTCTTAGATTTCTAGGGGGTTGCAGTTCATGTATTGTCTTCACCTTATTAGGATCGATATGTATACCTTTAGTGGTGATGACGAATCCAAGGAATTTTCCGCTGGACAGTCCAAGGAAGGATTTAGTGGGGTTCATCTTCAATTGATGGCTCCGCATGAGATCGAACATCATCTTCAAATCCTTGATGTGATCTTCTTTGTTGCGGCTTTTTACAACCAAATCATCAACGTAGCACTCGACTGTTTTCCTGAGATGTTCTTGGAAAATCTTAGTCATTGCTCGCTGGTACATTGCGCCTGCATTCTTTAGACCGAAAGGCATCACCGTGTAGCAAAAGACACCGAGGGGCGTTCTGAACGCTGTATGCTTCTCGTCATTTGGGTGCATCTTGATTTGGTTATATCCTGAAAAGCCATCCATAAAAGACATTCTCTCAAATCCACACGTATTGTCGATAATAACATCCATGATTGGGAGAGGAAAGTCGTCTTTTGGACATGTCGTATTTAGGTCCCTGAAGTCGATGCAAATCCTGATTTTACCGTTCTTCTTCATGACTGGAACAATATTGGCTAGCCAGTCTGGATGTTGCTCCTCTCAGATAAATCCTGATTCGATCAATTTCTTAACCTCTGCCTCAATGGCTTCCATAATCTGCGGACGAAACCGTCTTTGCTGTTGTTTGACAGGTTTGGCATCCGACTTGATATCGAGGCGGTGCATTGCCACATTGGGGTCGAGCCCTGGCATGTCTTCATAGTTCCAAGCGAAGACGTCAATATATTCCTTGATGAGAGCAATTAATTCCTCCTTATTTGAGGGAAGACTATCGCTGATGAATATAGGCTTTGGGTTGGCCTCGTCGCCCATGTTAATTTGGACTATTTTATCTTTAGTGGGGGGTTCCCTCTGTTCAAACCTATCACCATACTGCATGTTCAGGTGATGAACCCATGGGTTTTCCCATGTTGGCATTTGATCGTCGTTCTCCATTGTGGACGGATCAGCTGTACCCATGGGTTATGACGCCTACATCAATTAACGCCTGGATCTTATCCTTGAGATGGTAGCATGACTTTGTAGGGTGATGGACCGCTCTATGGTATGCGCAATACTTCGGATCTGTCACTTTGCTAGCCCCTTCTTGGTCCACGATCGACGGCAGCTGGATTTTGTTATTTTCCAACAGGTACTTAAAGATGCCGGGAACTTCGTCATCTTTGAAGGAGTACACTTTAGGAAATCTTGGCTCCGAAGATTTCTGCTTCTGAGGCCGTTGTTGCCATTGTGACTGTGATTGTTGTGGTGCTCGTTGCTGCGGCTATTGCTGAGGTTACAATTGGAAAGTTTGATTAGCATCAACTGCATTAGCATGTGCCTTACCTTTCCCTCGTGGGACGAAATTCTGTTTTGGAGCATTCATCGCCTGTTGGCCTCTCTCCGCCTTCTTCCTTCTGAGGAATCGCTCGGCTTGCTCTCCTCGGACCTTCAAATCCTTCCATGTTTTGGATGGTGCTGTCCCCATTGCTTCCAACACGTCTAATGCGAGGTTGTTGTGGCAAGTCTGGAGAATGAACTCCTCAGTGATCGGGTCCCGATAGTTCATCGCCTTGTTCCGGAACCTTTTGACGAAGGTATCAACTAATTCCCCATCTTTCTGTTTCTCGTCAAGCAACGACCCAATGGATATCTCGGTGTCATCATCGAAGAAGTTGGTGAGGAATTTAGTCTCCATGTCGTCCCAGCTATTCACACTTCCTGGCTTGAGGCGGCGATACCAATCGAAGGCGGCTCCACGAAGAGTGCCAACGAAGGACCGTACCATCAGAGGCTCATTACCAGAGATAACCCCTAGGTGTGATTTAAAGTAAATCAAATGCTGAGTGGGTGAACCCTTCCCATCAAACGGCGTGAAGTTAATTAGATTAAACTTCGCTGGATACGGGATTGATTCCCATTCTCTTGGGTATGGACAAGGAATGCCCGTCTTCTTCATCTCTTGAGCGGAAATCAACGTATTGATTTTGCTCTCGAGGTTTTTAATCTTCAAACTTTCACCTGTATTTTTGTTAGCACAATTCTGAGGTGGAAGTGTGGCGTTATGACTAGCATTCTCGATACCACCCCCTGCATTGACGGGAGGATTATTAGCATTATGAGCTTCATTCGCACCTGTGTCCTCATCTTCCTGATTAACCTGGTTACGACGACTTGGTTCGCCTTGCTGGTTTGTCAGTGCTTGGATTTGTTGGTCATGCATTTCTCTCATATTCTGCATGGCCATCTGCATTTTGAACCTGAAGCTCTCCTGTTATTTAGCCATGGCTTCTTCGAGCATCTTGGCCACTTGTTCCGCACTTATCATAAGTGACTCGCGAGGTTGTCCCTCGCTGGATATTATATTATCTAATGCGACCGCAGAGTAGGCATCCGATTCTTCATCTTCTGAAGGTAATCTTGTCCGAATCCTACCATAAGTTGCTCGTATGATGGCTCCAGACTGCAGACGGGTTACACGCCGGGCTGCTTTCGGAATCGACTCGGGATTATCCTGTGTAGATGTCCCTTTGCTGGTCATATTAGTGGTGACCCTCGGAAATTCTCCATCTTCAACTACCGTTCTTCTTTGTCGGAAACGCCTAGGCCTTGGTTTTGGCGTTTCGGTACTGAGCCTTTCGAAAACCAAAATTCTTTCGGGGACTGTCTTGGTGCAGTTGCACTCAGACAATACTGCCCGAATGAGTTTGGAACAGGGGCATTGAGTTTCTAGTTCTCGAGGACTCCTTTTCCTGGTTTTACTCGTACCCCCAACACGATAGTACAACTCGTCGGCTTGAAGGTCGGAGTAACCTATCGTGTGTTGGCACGACTTCTCAGGTATAACGTTATCATTATCAGACGACAATGTTTCCTTCTGAGGGCGCACTGCCTTCTTTGGGCTTTCAAGAGTCAAGCGCCTCGAAACATGCCTTTGTGGGCGTGAGTTCTCAGCGGGCTCCTGGACTTCAATGCGCAAATTGGTGCGCGTAGTTTCCATGAACTCCTTGTCATGTTGAGGGTGGCGGCGACTCCCAGCATGTTGAGTCGTTCGGGGCTTCTTTATCGGGCCCAAACGTTCTTGAACTGGAGCTTTGCATCCCTCATCGGGAAGTGGACCGAGGCGCTCCAAAACTGACCTCCTTCTTCGGGATGGTTCTGCGGGATCTCCCGGAGTAGCTACTGGAATTACCGGTGATTTAGGTTGGTTCGCCGGAGGTTGAACTTGCGTTGAAGACTGCAATGATTGTTCCTTAGCCAGAATTTCCGCTTCAGACTTCGGCCTCCATACTTGGCGGATTGGTGGCGGCTTCTTGGCCACTTCCTTCTGCAGTCTTCTGCGGGCTTCTTGGACTTGAGCCCGTGCCTACGCTAACAGTGCTTGGCGCTTGCGAATGCGCTCTTCAAGCGTCGAACAATTCCATTTGATACGGGTCCATTCGTTCATTGGCGGCTTGGAGGAGCTGCCATTCATCAGTTGTTGAGGCTGTTTACCTCCCCTGTTCTTCAGATTCGCGTTATAGCGGATTCCATCAGTGGATTCTATTACCTTCGCGAATTGTCGTGCCAAGCATTGACGTCGCCTCTGGCAGGCTCTCTTTGAGAGAGTCACTACGCCCTCAGCGACGGAGAAATTAGCAAGAACAGATTTGACCTGGTTGGAGGTCGGTGGAGCTTCACCCGATGCAACTTTGGCATCAATTGGGGTGAGATCTTCGTTGGTATTCTGCATTTCTTCGTACCAACGGACTTTTCTCCTGGAGGAGAACTTCTTGGACTTGAGGGGGGAGGTGGATCCGGACTAGGATGACAAATACTCCTCGAACTTTTGTTGGTCGAATTCATACTCGACCTCCTCCTCGACTGGGATCAAGATCCACGGCTGCGACGCAACGATCTCGGTAGCAAGATCGGTGGCTCCCACTGTGGTCGCGAGATTGTTCGCGGGAAAAATTGCTTTCATTGATGTCATTGTTATCTTGAGCAACAGTTTATCAGTTACAAAAGATCTGATCTTTTTGTAAGATCCGGTTACAACAAAATCAAAAAAAATCTTAAAAGATTACAACTTTCCTTTTCTGGAACAAATCACAAGATCATGTTTTGCGGTCTCTTGCTTGTGTGGGTTCTTTGCCTGCGCCGGGGTTAATCCGTGGACCACCGCGTGATCTTGATCCGGTCGGATCTACACGGTATGACGGGTGTTATTTCACAAAGGAAATAACAGCCGAGGGGATTATTTCACCAAGGAAATAATAGCCCTAAGTAATCGAAATCGACCAAGCGAAATCGATACTCTTCTCGGGATCAAAAAACCAAGTTTTGATCCAGAGGATGACTGTGTGGATCTCAGATCTGATCTCTCTCGAAATCCTACCTTATTTGGCATGGATGATCGCCAAGAACCAGATCTGAAAAGTCCGAGTCTTCAAAGCTCCAAAACTCCGAAGTTTAGCTCTCAATCCAGCAGAGTTTCACCTCCAAAGTTCAACCAAAAATCCAACCCCTCAAAAATAAGCCCTCCTTCTCTATTTATAGGCATTTCAATCCAGATCTGGGCTCAGATCTGGGTGGCTCGGCTAGGTGGCTCGGCCACCTAGGTGGCTCGGCCAGGGTGGCTCGGCCACCGAGCCACCCAAAAGGTGGCTCGGCCGGCCACCTAGGTGGCTCGGCTACCGAGCCACCTTGGTTGCTCGATTTTGGCCGAGTCACCAAGTGGTGGCTCGGCCTCCGAGCCGCCTTGGAGGTGTTTGGTTTTGCCGTTTTCCGGTTTTGCGCTTCATTCGAACTCGATTGTTGATCTGGACTCTGATTTGGCAGTCCGGATCCTGATTTGGTAGTAAATCCGCTTTAGTGTTTGAGTTCGAGTCCGGATCCGTTCTTGATTTGATCTTGATTCGTTCGAGTCCGCTCCCGATCTTATTTGATGTGGTGGACTCTATGGTTGGATGACTCGTTGATTCATCGACCCGTTAGCTTGATTGGGCACGCGATTGGATGTATTCCATTGTTTACGTGCGGTTCGTTAACCTCGTTGCCTTGTTAATCCGCTTCGTCACGTCTCACTTGGCTTCGGTGTTGTGGTCTAACGAACATGCTTGGATATATCACCTGATGGTTCATTGGTTTGTCGAATCACCGTGCTGAGCCGTGTTAAGGGACCTTTAGGCAATTTTATACGCCTACACCAGCGAATATCTTTATTCGCCAATTCATTGCAGCTCAGGGTGAATTCTCTACTCAGATGTTCAGATCCCCAAGATGGGTTTGTTTTGGAGAAGGAGGTTGGTGGACCCGTATGGTTGACTTCGTTCTTGAGGAGCTTAAGGAACCGCTCGCTCAATCGGGTCTCACAATTCCCGTGTTAGCTACGCACCGTGGGATTGTGCAAAGTTATCATAATTTCTTTACTATGTTGGAGAAATATAACCCGGACAGTTGTACTTTCTTTACACCTATATGGGAGTTAGGTTTTGCTCTCCGTGATTTGCAAGCAGTAACGGGGTTGCCGTTTGGTAGAATGCCATACGAAGAATTCATCCCTACCACCGAGGAGCTTTCCCTATTGAGGGCGGCACACCCAGAAGTTTATGCTACTTTCTAGGAGTTGATGTGCCACTTCCATATATGTGCTCAAGTATTTGGAATGCGTGGAGGGGGCATTATGCATACCGCGTGGGCGGACTACCTCTTTCAGAACTTAAACCGGAAAGACGTAGCCGTATCTCGTATTGCAACCATTTCTCCTAAGGACGCCAAAGCCCGAATTAAGGCTTCTAGCGCTACTTACAAGATGGAGCATGCGGAGGATGATTTTGAGGCTGGTGTTGAATTTGAAAATTTCCACTACCAGGCCACAGCTCCTATTTCTGACACGGCTCTTCTTGCTGGCTTCTTCATGATTTAGTTGAAGCGGTGTGTAGTACCGTTAAAACCAGTAGAGGTGATATTAACTAAGGTTATATACCCAGCTATTTTATTAGCTCATGGGAGACTTGTGAGCCTACTTACTGCTATGGCAAGCTGCATACAAAACGGCTTATGGATGTTGACCTCCGAACTTCTCGACGCCTCGGGAATTAAGGCTAATAGGTAGAAAGCCGGGAAAGCTCCTCAACCACGTATACCAGTGCCGTATACGTACTTTGTGGCCTGGTTCGTGCTACATTACCCTTCGTTGATGATGGGGGTATCTGAGGGTGATGATGCTTATGTTCCCTTTGTACAGAGATTAGAGTCGGCCACGTGGACTAATTCCTACATAGTTAGGGCTCGACAGCTTTTGTCTCGGGGATACAATTACAGAATTTTCTGCTGCGTTCCTAATTTTGACGGAGCTGATGAGGAGAACACCCGCTTTATGGACGTGCTTTTCGAGGGTTCGTCCTCTTTAGAAGAAGGCACCTTCAGATGGCTTCTCATGATTAGGTTGGGCTACCTGGTCTATCACTTGAGGGGGAAGTGCATTATTATACCTTACATGCCTTCTAGATTAGCCAGACAGTTTGGATATGACCAACTTTATGTTGGCAATCCTAACCCGGCGTTGGCTCAAGTTGGGAATTTGTACGAGGGAGCTCGCGCATGGTACTTCTTCTCTGCTAGAGGGACCCATGCGCACTTTACTTTACCCAATTCGCCACCTGGCTGTTCTACTGTTGCGGATTTTCACTAGTGGTTTGATGAAGCTTCTCGAATCCCAGAATATGACATCTATACTTCATGCATAAACGAGATTCGGGAGTTGTATAAATCAAAAAATAGTTCTACCAAGACTCGTTTACCAGGAATAGAGGAGTATCTTTCTTGTGAACGAGAAGCAGACGGAGCAGTCGAAGCCCCGAAGGAGTTGCCCACTGTTGAAACTTCTGAAGAAGAGGCTCCTACGAGGGCTGAAGAGGGATCGTCAATTGCTGACTCTCCTAAAGACAAGTCGGTTGAGGAAATTCCTACAGAAGCACCTACTCCTAAACTTCGTTCTTTGAGATCAGGTAAGAAGGCTCTTTCTGCTACCGAGGAAGGCGAGTATGACAGGAGAATTCGTAAACGAATACCTGTCGTTGCCAAAAATTCTAAGAGGGCCAAGTTAATGGGGGACGTGATGAAGTCTGCGCCTGTCACGCGTTTAACTGATAAAGAGGACGAAATGCTCCAATCAATCCCTTCTATTCCTGAGGATGCTGGAGCCGAAGAGATATTGCCCGTTGAGGGTTCTGAATCCGCTTCTCCTCCTCTTACTCGGGACCAAAGCACGTATGAAGGTCATCCTTCCAAGGTTGCTCCTCTACCTGCTCGGGATGAATATACGGGTCCAATCTATCCGACCGTTCCTCCTCCACGTTCAAGAGCTCTGAAGAAACTAATTGAGGAATTAGAGCACTGGATACAGACGACTGTTGATATTGTTAGTGTCGGGGGTGCTTCCTTTGAGGATTGTGAACCTATCCTGACCAAGTGTTTGGACCAAACAAGGATAAAGGGGATGTGTCATGGGATGAGCACTGCAAAGGGAGTATCATCCTCTTGAAGGCAGAGTTGGCAGCTTTCAAGGAGCTGCAGCACACCAATCTAGACTCTAAAGTGGAACCGGCTCTCTCCCTGGCTACGATCTCAAGGACACATCACCAAGGGATCCTTCGCAAGGACTTGTCCGTCCAAAAGGCTTGCATATCTTTATTACGGAAGCAGCATACTCAAGCATATACTAATATCAAGGGTGTTGTTTCTAAAATTCGTGCCACTGAAGAAGCTATTGCCCAATTGGAAGCTGAGTTGGACCAGAAGAAAGCCCAGTTGGCTCAATATGAGAATGTTAGAAAAGGGTTTGAGCTTCAAAGTGATCATATTTATACCGATTTTTATCGTACGCTCCACACAGCTGAGAAGATTCGCAGAGATATCATTGTTGCTACTCCTATTGAAGCAGAACTCAGAAGGGAGATTGAAGAACAAGTCCAAGCAGCTCACCAGAAGAAACTTTCTGCCTTCAAGTCCAGGCTGAAATCTCTCAAGTTGATGAAGCCTGATGTTTAGATTTTGTACTTCTTTTTTTTTGCTAAGGAATTTTGTATCATTTTCATTTTGATCATCGTCACTTTGTATTCAAATTAATAATATTGAATGAAAATGATATCATTTTGCCTTTCATCATCTCTTTTGTCGAATTCTATTTCAAGACAATGAAAAGTAATGCGAAGGTTGTAAGTGTAGTATAAAATCGAAACTCTCTTTATTACGACTTAGAATAATTCTAGAAAATTTCAATCGTCAGAGGTGTAATGTTAACATGATGACATACAAGACAGAAAAATTAAACATTTATTCCCAAAATACACTATGAATTGGCAACCCCCAGCCTGACTCGGCTAGAGTTCAGGGGGCTGCATGATTTACGAAAAGTATCTTTTAAGAAACTTCCCATTAATTAGCATCATGAGCCTGTCTCCTTTTTGATTGATGAGGCGATAAGCTCCATTCGAATAAACCGATTCTATTACGAAGGGCCCTTCCTATTTACGATTGAACTTCCCTTTAGTTTTGTGTGTCATCACCATAGGTCGTCTGTTGGCCAAAACTAAATCGTCTTTCTTGAAGATCTGTTCTTTAACCTTATTGTTGTAGGCTTTGAAAGTCCGGGCTTGATACAACTCGATCTGTTGCTGAGCTTGAAGTCGTTTGTCGTCTAAGGCTTCAAGTTCTTGCAAACGTCGTTGATGTTTCTCTTCCTCTGTTAGTCCAGTTGTAATCACGACTCTCAGGGAAGGGATTTGAATCTCTAGTGGTAGTACAGCTTCGCAGCCATATACTAAAGAAAACGGTGTAGCTCTTGTAGGGGTCCTCACCGTTGTACGATAGGCCCACAAACATTCACCGAGTCTTTCGTCCCAATCACGTCGGCTCTTAGAAATGAATTTTTTGAGAAGTTTTACGATGGTCTTGTTAAAGGCTTCTGCGAGACCATTTGCCGGCGGATAATATACCGTAGAGGCGACGCTTTGGATCCTGAATTTATCACAAAATCTCTGAAACCCAAAACTAACGAATTGTGTCCCTTTGTCGTGAACTATCTGTCTCGGGACTCCAAAGCAGTAGACGACATGATGTTTGATGAACTTAATTACATTCAAAGTCTTAACTTCTTTCAACGAGATTGCCTCCACCCACTTGGAGAAATAATCGATTATGGCTAGAATGAACCGGTGCCCTTTAGAAGTCGGGGGTGAGATTGGTCCCACGACATCCTTACCCCCACATTTCAAATGGCCAAGAAGCAGATGTGGGATGCAAGTTACCTGGTGCTTGGTGGATAAAGTCTACATGTATTTGGCATGCGTGACATCGTTTAGCGTAGTCAGCTGCATATGAGAACATCCTTGGCCAGTAATAACCAATTTGCCAGAGGAGATCTCCTAACTTAACTCCCAGCTAATGAGCTCCGCACATTCCATCGTGAGATTCCTTGAGGGCCTCTTTTGCTTCCTTCTGAGAGAGGCATCAAAGTAAAACTCCATCATGTGATTTACGGTACAGGATTTGAGGAACTGCATCGTAATAGAATCGGAGGGCCTTCCGTTTGAGTGCGGCCGTTTCCTTAGGATTATCGGGTAAAATTCCATATAGGACATAGTCGATGTACGGGAATCGCCAATCCCTAGATTCGAACTCCGTGGAGGATGTACAGACTTCTTCTGCTATTGTTTTGTTTGAACTCTCCTCTATAGGAATCTTGGAACAGTATAGCTGGCGTCCCGTGACTGGAATCATTGTTTCAGCCCCCGATGGCAAAGCTAGTGAGGTTGCCAATGAGGCTAAAGCATCGGCATAAGCATTCTGAGCTCGTGGAATATATTCAATAAAGAAGCCTTCGAATTTCTTAGCTTGCTTCAGCACTGTGAAGTAGTACGGGATCAGATCCTCATGACGTGCTTCGTATTCTCCTCGGACTTGATTGACGATGAGCTGAGAATCACCGTAAGCCTCGAGATGCCGAATATTAAGTTCTTCAGCAAATTGCATTCCTAACAGTAGAGCATTATATTCAGCTACATTGTTAGTGAAGGGCTCGATCAGGGAAAATCCTTTTGGGATCACATGAACGTTCGGAGAGACGAACACTACTCCTACTCCCGTGGTAATTGCTCCATGAAGGTTTGCTCTAGATGCACCGTCGAAGAATAATTTCCACACTTGCGTAGCTTCTTGAGTAACACAAGCTTCAGCGAGTTCGTCGGGCAATTCTTCATACAATTTAGATGTTCCTAGCACCGGGTGATCGGTTAAGAAGTCTGTCAATGCTTGACTCTTGACTGCTTTTTAGGGCATAAATTGAAAGTATCCTAATGCCACTAGGAAGGAACCCTAGAGGGGGGTGAATAGGGTTTATGCTAATCTAATCCGATTTATGCCAAATTAAAACTTATTAATAAATATATCCTAGCACAAGAGATATGAATAATGTATGTGCAAGGATATATAAATAACACAAGGGTGAGCAATACAGTGGATGAAATAAACTAGATGCAATAGGCGATATAAGCAATGAGCACAAGTATAAATGAACGCCAATGCAACTCAAACACAAGCAAATGATCACGGAGTTCGGACCTTCCGTCCTACGTCTCCGCTCCCCACTCCCGGGGAGAAATCCACTATCACACCGGGTTTTCAACGATCACCCGAAAACGCTTACACCACACAATATCGGTTTCAACGCTCACCGATCAACGTCTACAATCTCACAATGTAACTACACTAACTACCACCTCAAGTGTTGGTCTCTAGCCCGTGTCTCCCTCAAGTGCTCGGAATTACCACCTCTCTCTAGGCTACCGACGCCACTACTCTTGGGACAACCCCGTCTCTCACCACACACTCCTATTGGTGTACTAGTGTAATACAAGTGATCTCACAATGAAAGCTCAATACAAATAAATGGTTCTCTACAATGGATGAGAACACAATGTAGCACAACTCAATGTTATAATCTCTCACAACCCCAATAATACTATGTATGAAAATACTAAAAGCTCAAGTGGGTGTGTGTAACAATGAGATTCAAAAACAATACTAAAACTAAACTCAATATAAAACTAGCATATGGAAATTAAGATCAAACATATAAAATAACTAGATTGAGTTTAGAAGAACTTCTCTATATGATAACAAGAGATGGAGGGAGAAGAGTGAATGCTCAAACTTTAGAAGATGATCTCCTCAAGCTCTTGTGGAATTGATTTCCAAAACCGAAAACACTCAATTGCTTAAAAGCTTATAAACACACTTAAACAACTTTAAACAAAACTTAAACACCCTTTAAAACTTGTTTAAAACTTTCTCTTCATTAATTGTGAAAGATGAGAGCAAGAGGGTATTTATACCCACACAAAACTTCAGCAAAAACCCAAGTAAAATGACCAAAAACCCATAAGAAAACAAAACTGGAAAATAGCCGTTACTGTGTAACGGACACATTATGGGTCGACTCATAAAAATCATGGGTCGACTCATAGTTGACCGTTATAGGCCAAAAACAGCTTATGGGTCGACTTATAAAATTCATGAGTCGACTCATCATGCATGGGTCGACTCATAAGGTCATGGGTCGACTCAGCAGAAACAAAAACCAAATTCCAGAACACTTCATGAGTCGACTTATGACAGGCATGAGTCGACTCAACCTGTCGGGTCGACTCATGATATTGTGAGTCGACTCGTCAGAAACAAAATGCAAACTACACAACAGTTTATGAGTCGACTCGTCACTGTTCATGAGTCGACTCATGACATGCACACAGCCTGTTTTAAACAGTACATGTCAACATAAAACAGGGTTTAAAAATATCAAATAAATTCAGAAAAATGTAAAACTTTGGGGAATGATTGTAGACATGCTAATAAACATGCTACAATGACTGGTTATCAGAAAGGACCTCCCAAATGAAAAATATCATCATTTTACAAAATAGTCCAAAACATGAAAATATGAGATACTTGAATTTTGATGTTTTGACATAAACCAACTTTTGAAACTTTGTGAAATGTTTGTATAGACTTGATAAAAGATATAAAATGTTGTTATGAAGTCTATAACTTAGAAATACAATATTTTTATAAAATTGCATATTCTATGCAATATATTCAAAACACTAAATATGATTTCATTAAATATAAGCTTGTTAAGGATGAAATCATATATAGGCATATAAACATGAAACAAAATAGTATTTTCCAATTCTATTCATTTGTTTCATATATAAACTCGAAAACTATTAAACCAAAAACATATATGTATATATATAACTATATATACAAAACAAAAATCAAAGCGTGTATGTGTGTATATGATTGAGCTTAAAGTACTAACACACATAATATAAAACCTAAACTATTTACCCAAGCAATCTTGATCTTCAATGAAGCTTGACTTGGTACACATGTGGATGAAGCTTGAACTTGATCTTTAACTGAATGCAATGCTTCACTTCCACAATTCCGCCAACCTCCATTTGATATGATCGTTATGACGCAATCCATCCATCCTCCAACTCATTGTTTGTCTAGAATACCTAATAAGAAACATAAATACTAGACAAACAATATTAGGAATTGTTTGTAATCATCAAAACAAGATTAGAAGATGTAGGCTCATAACATGAGACCTAACATAAATTGCATGTTATATTGCGACAAGAGGATGGCCCACTTTACGAGCCGGCAATTTAGAGATGATGGTTTCATTATCAGAACTCTCAAGGGATTTACCTTAGAAATGACATGAATTGTTTGTCCTACTAAGTAATGTCGCATCTTCTAAACTGCGAATATTAAAGCAAGACATTCTTTTTCGACCGGGTTATACCGGTGTTCGGCTCCCATCATAGTCCTACTTAAGTAGTAGATGGCTTGCTCTTGTCCTTGATCGTCGTTCTGGGCCAACAAAGCTCCAATAGAGTGGTCCATGCCTCTCACATACAACAGGAATGATTTTCCTGATATTGGGGCCACGAGAACTGGCGGTTGGGTGAGATATCCCTTAATTTCTTTAAACACTTTTTGGCATTCTTCATCCCAAACAAAGACACGCCTTTCTTCATAAGCTTAGAGAAAGGTTGGCAGCACCCCGAGAGATTAGATATGAATCTCTGAATGTAGACCAGTCTACCTTGCAAACCTCTGAGTTCTTTGAGATTCTTCGGCGGCAGCATGTCTTGGATGGTACGTACTTTCTCTGAATCAAGAGAAATTCCCTTGGATGTGACGATAAATCCCAGGAATTTTTCGCTTGATACTCCGAGGAATGATTTAGTCAGGTTCATCTTCAGCTGATGCGCTCGCATGATATCGAACATTGTCTTCAAGTCTGTAAGATGATCACTTTTATGTTGGCTTTTTACTGCTATATCGTCAACGTAGCATTCTATCTTCTTACGCAGATGTTCGTGAAAGATGATGTTTATCGCACGTTGATAAGTTGTACCTACATTTTTTAGGCCGAAGGGCATCACTGTGTAGTAATACAACCCCCAGTGGAGTTCTGAACGCAATATGCTTTTCATCTTCATGATACATCTTGATTTGATTGTATCGAAAGAATCCATCCATGAAAGATATTCTTTCATATCCGTAGGTATTGTCGATCATGACATCAGTGATGGGCAGAGGAAACTCGTCTTTTGCATAAGCTGCGTTAAGGTCACGAAAGTCGATACATATATGGACCTTACTGTTCTTCTTAGGAACTGAAATAATGTTGGCTACCCAGTCCGGGTGTTGTTCCTCTCTAACAAAACCCGAGTCTATAAGCTTTTTAACTTCTGACTCAATTGATTCCATGATCTCTAGACGAAACCTGCGTTGTTGTTGTTTAACGGGTTTTGTATCCGGATCAATGTTGAGATGATGCATGGCCACTTTTGGGTCAAGGCCAGGCATATCTTCGTAATTCCAAGCGAAGACATCTATATATTCTCTAATAAGAGATATAAGGTCTTCTTTCTCAGATGGTGATAAGCTTTCGCTTATGAAGATTGGTTTAGGGTCGGATTCGTCCCCCATGTTGACCTGGATTACGTTATCTTCAGTAGGCGGTTCGCGTTGTTCGAAATGCATATCCCACAATATGTTAAGGTGTTTAATCCACGGGTCATTGGTTGATTCGGTCAATTCTTCATCACCCCCTGTGTTTGTATCTGGATGACTAGTTGAAACCATGTTCACGGTCATGCTTTTAAAGAAAGGTCCGACACTGATGTCGGATTCCCATGAGGATGTTCCAGATGAATGGTCCTGACACAAATAATTACTGATTTCATTTTCTAAAACAGAGGGAGTTGTGACGTAGCCCACACTTCTTCCAGTTTTTTGATAATAATCCGGGGGTTTTCCTTCGGGGGTTAGAGACATTCGAATTGGTGTTCGCATTCTTTTCCCGAAGTTTAAATCCTGTTTTTCGTTAAAGTTATACCCTATTCATTTCATTAATCGGATGGAATTAGGTTCGTGGTAATGAAATTGAGGAACTCCATCATCTTCTTCCGAACTTCCCCGTTTGAGTGGTTCGGGTTTAACTTTACCGAAATGGATGGGCCTCTGCCCTTTCCTTTTGGACGGGACTTTAAAGAAGTCTTTTGTGCATCTTCTGCTTCTTCATCTGAAACGAAGAATGGCTTGATTGGCAACGTGAGGGATGTCTCTGCACACAATGTGTGCCATGGGTTAGTACCTGCATTAAAATCATTCTCTATTCGTTCATTTTTAGAGGACACGTCAGATAAGTACGCCAAAATAAAATCTTCATTAATGCACCACTTTCCCTCACTCGGTACATTATTATTATTCTCATCCTGACCAATTACATCAAAGTTTAACTCCCACGGACAGTCTTCTTCAGGATCCGGCTCGATATCTGCTTCATTGCCATTATCAACGTCTTCTTTCTCCTAAGATTCTAAGTAGAAGACGGAATCTGTGTAAAAATTTTCCACCCCTCGAAAAGGGTACTTCTCTGTAATCAGGGTTCGAACTTCTCCCTCATCATTGGCATACTTCATGACCTGATGTAGGGTAGACGGGATAATGCGGTTTGCATGAATCCATTGTCGTCCCAACAATAGATTATAAGACGTGTCCACGTTTATGATATAACAGGTCACTTCAGATTTGAGATCTCCGATCTGACACCTGAGATTGAGCTTTCCCAAGGGCCAAGTGCTGTTGGCATTGAAACCAAAGATGGTGGTCTGAGTGGTGTTCAATCGGTGCATAGGAATCCCTAAGACCTACATGACCCTGTATGGCATGATGCTGAGCGCTGAACCCGGATCAACTTGGACACGACTGATTTCGGAGGATCCTATATACCCCGTGTAATACAGCGGTCTGTCGTGCTTGTGTTTGACCTGCATCTCTTCCTGAGTAAATGATATGTAGGGTAAACTTCTTGCTGCTTGCAGACATTGTAGGCAAGGTTGATATTCAGAAGCTTCAGGGGTCGGAGCGATTTGTGTAATAAAACTCTCTGTTTTCTTTAATGCTTCAATCAGAGCTTCCTTGGTAGTTTTAGACAACCTTAGGAGCTTGTATAGTCTAATCCTAGCCGGTATGTTGGCCAATTACGCCATGACATTGAATTGGAAGGGAGTGCTCGACTCCCTGGGTTCTTGGCGAAGATTTCTGTTGAACCGGATCTCCTTTTGTTTCTCCTTATCAACTGGCTTCTTTGGTATAGAATCCCCAGCATCTTGAGGTTGTTCTTCAGCTTCTTGAGCGTTCTGGTCGTAGTCCCTCAAGTAAGGTTTTCCTGACCGAGTGCCAGGGTTGCCTTCTGGGTATGCCGCCAGGGCAATCCTTTCTTCCTCTGAGTTAGTAAGAGGTTTGAGGTGATCATCATCCTCATTAATAGAGGTGCTAATCATGTTGGATGACTTAGCCTTTTCTCCCTTCTTTTCGGACGTGGTTTTCGTCCACTGCCGATCTTCAACTAGGTCGGGATATACCCACATGATCTCCCCTTTTAGGGTAGTGAGGGGTACCAACCCTCTGTCCTTCTGACTGTGCAAGTTAGTGTTTTCTATATGCATTTCCCTCTTGTGGATGGGAAAGATGCCGTTCGTGGTTGCTACCGGCGGAAAGTCATCAAATTGGACCGCTATCAAGTTGGTGGACACGGTCTTTTGTTCGGGCTTCAATGTGAGCACGTTTGCATTCACCAGGTTTTGTAGAATGTCTTTGAAGAGGTAGCACTTTCTAGTAGGATGTCCTAGGAACCTGTGATAGCAGAAATAATTATGGTCATCCACCTTTCCTGCTTCATCCGGTTTCCTGATTTCGGGAAGCTATAGCTTGTTGTTCTTCCGAAGTAATTATAACAGGGTGTCCACATGCTCTTCCTTGAATGAATACTGCTTGGGTGCTCTTTGCGGGTTCGGCATCTTGTTTCGCTTAGTCGGTGATGCCCGTGTATTGGCGTCGGCAGCCAAAGTCTCTTTCCCCTTGGATCGAGGAGCATTATGTTGGTTGCGCTGTTGTTGTGGCTTCGGTTGGGGGATATCTTCAGCCTTGACACGAGCAACTATTTGTTTGGCTTGTTCTCCCTGCGAAACCAGTTGTCTCTAGGAGCGACATTTCATCACCCCTATCTGAGCGAGGAGTTAGATCTGTAAATTATGCCTGCAAGTTTTAACCAAAGTTGATTGAGTCATACCTGACGGGCATCGCAGTGCTATGCTGCGGAATCTCTCAACATACGCCTTGATGGACTCTCCTTTCCTTTGTTTAGTGTCTAGAAGAGTCGGGACTGAGAATTATGTGTCATCCTCAAAGAACCTGGCTAAGAAAAGCCTTTCCAGGTCTACCCATTTCTGAATAGATCCGGCAGGCAGTTTTATAAACCATTCGAATGTGACTCCTTTAAGAGTGCGGATGAACAAGCAGGTCAGGATGGCATCGTTTGCTACCACGTCTCTAGTCTGTGACTTGAAGTAGTAGATGTGTTGATTTGATGATCCTATGCCATCGAACGGTTGTAAGGTAGGGGCCTTGAACTTCGGTGGGTAGGGAGTTGTGTCCCACTCAGCAGGATAAGGCCGCACCACTCCTTCTTCGCGAAGCTCGCTTCTGCTGGCAATTGCGTTGAGGCGAGCTTCTAGTTCATCCATTTTAGAGGACTGAGGGTGTAGTTCTCTTTCCATCTCCTTCTCGTTTTCAAAAGAGGATTCTACGTTTTGAGCTTCATGATCCGAATGCTCGGGCGCTTTCTGCTTTCCCTTGGAGGTTGTCCTCCGGGAAGATTTAGGTTTTTAGCCTTTTTCAGCCAGGAGCTAGGCCAACATATCCTTCATTTGGAGAAGTGTCTCCTGTTATGCCTGGAGTATGACGTGATGTTCGTCAACTCTCTTGGCTAAATCTTCGGGGTTTCCCGTCATGTAAACAGAAGCCTCTCATGCCACAACGGAGCTTGAAGATTAAGATTCGGCAATAGCCGAATGTTCATCATTAGAAATAATCCCCTTGGCCAACCTTTGATAATCGACCGAGCGGATAGCTCCTGTTCGAGTCCGGGTGTGCCGGTATACCCCTTCAAATTCGTCGCAAATTTCCCGAACAGTCGGGGAATAATTTCTTTGTGACTCCTCAGAACTAGGATCTGAAGCCTTCCCTCTACCTATCACATTTATAGTGACTTTGGGGTATTCGGTTTCGGCTGTCTTCTTTTTGTGTCGACGTTGTCGTTTAGCAGGTCTAACAACATTCGTCAACCTGTTGAACACAGACTGCCGAGGTACTGATGTGCAACAATAGCATTCTGAAAGGACTGCAGAGATAAACCGCTCACATTAGCATGAGTGAGCTGCTTGCTGCGTTGGTTTTCCTCTTGACAACAATTCCTATAAATTAGGAACTTGGGAGGACTCTTTCCCTGGGTGTGGAGACGGAGATGGAACCCCCTGCCCTTGAGTGGGTAAGATTGATTCTTGTCGAACATGGATTTTAAACCCATGTTGACTTTTCTGAACTTGGCGGACCTCTTGAGGATCGCGTTCTTGAAGAACAACGCGAGGGTCACGCTTGGATTTGTAAACATTAGGCCGAGGCCTATGTTTAAATGATGAAACAAACCTTCGAGGGTTATGTTTTAGTTGAACGCACCCCTGAGGATCGCGTTTGGTTGGTGAAACAGACCTTTGAGGGTCATGTTTCATTTGAATGCACATGTGAGGTGTGCGTTTATCTTCGGCAGCGCCTTTCTGAGGGTTGCGTTTTGAAGGAATAACGCACCACTGAGGATCGCGTTTCAGCTATATCAGCCGAGGCTCGTAGTTGGGCTCATTACCACGAAGTACGCATTCTAGAGTGGAGACGCTGCACTTGGGCAGAGCCTCAAGAACGTGATCCTCGCATTAGGCCAGCATTCGGCTTTCACTTAGATGTGCTCGTCGTATGGATCTTCTCCGTCTTTGATCGGCATTCTTCTTGGCTTGTTTCAAATCCCTAGCAGCACGTCATTGGGGTTTATGAAGCTCGTCTCCTCTATAGGCCGTTTATGGCCCGTAGCACGTCGTGTTGACGCGAATGTAGGATATTCAATTCGTTGTACGAGTTTGGTAGAGGCTAAGCCCGCTCCTGAAGTAGAGGGGCTATTCAACAAATTTTGACCAAAGGAGAGGACTTTCTTTGGCGCTTCAGTAACAGGTTCGATCTCCTTGGAGATCTTGCAGACGTCGCGCCTAGCCTTGGGGCTAAGTGATCCAGAGGAGAGGGCTTCCTCATATTTTGCTTGGTCAAACTCCACGACGAGAGTTTCAACAGTCGTTCCCATGAGATGGACGTCGGATTGCGCCACCACTTCTTCGTCAGAAAAGCTAGTCCCCAGCAGAGTCGTCATCTTTTGTTTGTGGAAAAATTTGTAATAAAAAGAATGAAAGAAAATTGATTTGTATTCCTTTAATCTCAATTACAATTTGATTACAAAAAAGAGAAGAACGAATTTGATTCTCCTCTTTGTTTAAAACTGGGTTCTTCTTGGTAGTGATGGAATACCTCCTTCGATTGCTTGCGTCGAATTTGCTCTCCGTTGACGATCCAACCGTCTTTTATCTCGTGGGAACAATAAACTTCTATGGTAAGTTTGAGGAATAACTCTTAACGAGTTTTAGAACTCAGAACGAGTTAGAACTCTGTGAAAAGAGTTGTTAAAACTGAAAATTCGGTTAATGGCCAAGCAGATTTTCTATTGCTGAAGGATTCTCTCAGATTCGATATTCTGAATCAGAATTAAATCCTCTATCTCCAAAGAATTCTCCTCTGCTATCTCCAGAGAAGATCCAAAGCTCCGAACCTCCCCGTGCGGTTTAGATACCAAAAGATCTCATTTCCTACTCAGTTGAGTGTGTTGTGGTTTTATAGGTGGATAAGAGGTTGTAACTGCCCTCTAAATCCACTCCTAAGTGGGCGTAATTTCCTCAGATCGTGGGGAAACAGTTCGGAAACCGTTCGACTCATGTTTGAATGAGTCAAATGCCCAATTTGGCGTTCAGGACCCTAACTTCGCGTCTTAGAATTGAGACGCAGAGTTGGGTGTTGACTGAATGTTAAAAACGCGAGGACCACTCACGTTTCGCCTGTTGTAACTTAGAAACGTGGGGGTCACCTGCATTTCAAGAATCATAACGTGGGGATGAATTCCGCATTTTAGAAGGGGTTGGTTGACTTGTAACCTCTTCTGCAGAGCGTTGCAAGGACCGTTGTTCAGTAATCCTCGCTTTAGCTGTTGTAGGATGTGAAAGTCGTCAGATTGTAACCTTCACTATTGATTGTGAAGACTGCTGAATAGAGTTTTCATCAATTGTCGAAAGTGTCATTGAATTGTAACTCTTCCCGCTCTATGTGAAAAGTTCTCCATTTGCAGCTTTCATTTGTTGGCATGAAAGCTATCTGATTGTAACTTTCATTGTTGGAGCTTGATGGGGATTAGCTATTCCTTGTGATTTTTAGATAGCCTACAGCACTGCTGACGGCGAGGTGGCGGGTTTGTCAGCATGCAGCGGGTCTGCGGCTGCAGGTGTCAGGCTGGAAGAGGAGGCGAGGCGGTAGTGAGGCCGAGTGGGGGTGGTCAAGTAGCTGTGGTTGGCTGGGGAGGCGGCTAGAGGTTGGCCGACGGAGGAGGAGGAAGCGGAGGAGAGGCGGGGTTCGGCGGCGGGGATCTAGCGTCAGGGTGGCTACAGCGGGGAAGAGCGGAGCGACGATCTCTTAGAGGCGTGGGGTTCGACGACCCGTCAGGGGAGGAGGCTCACCGGAGGTTGGGTGGCCGCACGGTGGGGAGGCGGCAAAGTTCGCCAGCTCGGAGCGGCAGTCGTCGAGGGACAGCGACGAAGTCATGGAAGAGATGAAGAGAGAGAGGAGAGAGATGGTTAGGTGTGGCAGCTGGCTTTTGAAAAGGGTTGGGTAGGGTTTTGGATGAAGAGAGAGAGAGAGAGAGAGAGAGAGAGAGATTAATGGGTATCCTTGTTATAGGAGGGGATTTCCTCCTTGACGCCTCTAAGTGATTGAGCGACATTGTGGATGATCCGCGCTGTTGAACTTGATCTACATATTCTAAAACCCCAACACACCAAGTTTGGGGTGAACCCGTCGTCGTTTGACCCTTCATCCACTCGTATCAATTTTAACGGTTTTGAATGAATAGAACTTTTCACATGGCTCGATGGAGGGTCAAACGACGACAGATTCACCCCAAACTTGGTATGTTTGGGTTTTAGAATATGTAGATCAAGTTCAACGGAGTGGATCATCCATAATATCGCTCAATCATGTGATTTTAGAGGCGTCAAGGAGGAAATCCCCTCCTATGGTAAGGATACCCATTAATCTCATATATATATATATATATATATATATATATATATATATATATATA
>BQKN01050499.1:3850-42175 GCA_022839385.1 Asparagus kiusianus | reverse complement strand
GAGAGAGAGTAAGATAGTTTGCTTAACGTTGTAGGCGTCAAAAATTACCTATAGGCCCAAAACTTAGCTCAAGACAGAGAGAAGACGAAGAACGTCATCATCTAAGTCAGAGAAAATCATCCAATGCTAAAATCCCCTCTTGATTCTTCCATGAACGAGAGGACTACTTTCAAATTTGAACGATCAAACCTTCAGACAGTTAGGATCGTCTCAAACTCCCACTTGATAAAACATTCAGACAGTTAGGACCAATACCAAAATCCTCTCTCAATTCATTCTATGAACAAGAGAACTACTTAAATTGGATAATCAAACCTTCAGACAGTATAAGGTTATCCAAATTCTACATTTTTGCTTACGTGAGTTAAAAAGTCTTTTCTGAGTCAACGCCACATGGTATGACTCAAACATGACTCTTGGTGTGGAGATCCCACTCTGAGTTTCTTTCCAGATTCTCCAGTGAACGTGCATCTAGAATCTTTCAACTCTAAGTTCACGTGAACAAAGAGTCCCTTTCGAAGAGAAAGATAAAAAAACCTTCTTTCCCTTTAACACCGGGTTCGTCTCTGCCATAAGAGGAGACACATCTGCCATAAGAGAAGACACAATAGGGTTCGTCTTTTGCCCAAGAGAAGGCACAAAATCCCAAAAGTCTACACGTGTAGCCAGTTGTTTATACTGACTTAATGACATCTAAATCTATGCCTATCATGCATAGTGGATTTTATCTTGGTCCTTAATTAGAGATAAGTCTACGTCTAACACACGTAACCGGGTAGTCTATTCACATAAAAATGATGAATCCTACGTATTCAAGATCTTAGCACTAAGTCTAAGAGAGTTCACTCTTTTAGCACAATATTACATGTAGAATGGACTTAGACAATCTACATGCTAGCCCGACTCAAACGGTAGTCGGTAAATGCTCGTCAAATCTATTAATAGCTGATGGTTTGACAAAAAATCCTATAAGTGTTATGCCTATTTATTCCAAATAGAATGAATAATCATAATAGAGGTTAAACAATCATAAAGTTCATTTCATTCATAAAATGAAAACGAAAGATACAAAGGTGGTGCCATCAATCAATAATTAGCTTTTGAAGATGAATCTGCTCTTCTAGCTTGGAAAGTTTCTCCGCATAAGCTCGTTCAAGCTCTACATTCAAATCGGCTTTTAGGGGGTCCTCATTGATAGTCAAAGCTTTAGCGACCTCTTTTTCCATTTCAGCTAGCTTTTCTTTTTGAGGCTTCAGCTTCTCGAGCATCTTCGCACGAGCACTCTCCAAGCCGGTCAAGTCACCTTTCATTATGGCTAGAGGATCCTCAGCATATTCAAGGGCTTTCTTGAGGCGAGCTACCTCTGCATGGTTTGATTCTAAAGATCAGAGTAAGCCGGTCTTGGTTTTTGCGTTCTTGGAGACCTACTTCCATTTGTTTCATACGACTCCGTAGCTTTTGGAGTTCAAGCCCAGCAGACGCTTGTGTATCATTCCATGCCTTTAACCTCGATTACATGTGAGTAGGTACATATGAGGAAGCACCAGCAGCCCGGAAATCCTTCAGTTCTTGGTAGAATTATATAATGATGAAGAAGGCGTTGCAAGAAAAGGAGAAGAAGTAAACACTCCAAAATTTATTAAGGGCGCTTTTAATATTTAGAACATTAAAATAACTATGGGAGAGAATATACCAATGCCAGCGGAAAATCCTTCAGGTTGGCGCTCTTGTCCTGGCCTTGCTGACTCAATCTCATAAGTCGCTAGAGTTTGTTCAGATTCAATGGTTACGGATGCACCGGCCTCATCAGTTGGTCTCGTAACTTGAGTAACGAGGCTAGCCTCAATTCTAGCCAAAGCCTCCATGATCATCGGGTCCAAGAGAACAACGGCTTCGGGTTGGAAGGTGGATGATTGAATTTCAGTAACTTCTTGCTTCAAACCTAAGGCATCAAAGTCCATGAGTTTTTCAGCGAACTTGGAGATAGTGGCTGTATCAGCACCAGTTACTGGTCCTATAATCAAAACTCTTACATGGTTATTCAAAATTAACAACTGAGTAAAAGTGACTTTGGAATAAGATGCATACCTATAAATGTGTTGGATATCATGTCCCCAATATATAATTTTGATAATAACAATTTATTCACTATGCGTATTATTATGCACTAACACATCAATGCAGATATCAACTTCAAATAAGCTCAAGATATGTGAACAAAAGTGCAAGATGAGCTCAATGCAATATGAAGTAAAGAAGATGAAGTGCTTAAACATATACAATGTAAATTTTACATTTTCTTTACTTAGAATTATTGTACAAGCATTGATCACTCATAACACATACACACACATAATGTTTAGAACACACTAACACATGCTTAGTGTGTTGGTTAACAATAGAAATTTCTTATGTTAACCATTAGAGTTTATAGTTAAAGAATGAGTCTCAAAATACTTCATTCATATCATTTTTACCCCTTAGTAGTCGACCAATAAAATTTGTAATCGACTACATGCACATTGATCAAAATATTAAGTTTCTGTCAAATAAAAGTGTAGTCGACTAATATACAGTGTAGTTGACTACTTAAGACTTCAACATATTTTCAAGTTTCTGTAAAAATACAGTGTAGTGGACTAATGACTATATGTAGTTGACTACTAAGATTAAACTTAAATTTTTAAGTTTCTATCAAATTACAGTGTAGTTGACTACTAGAAAGTATAGTCGACTACTAAGATATGAATCTGAAATCTAGACTTTCTGTATTTACAGAATAATTAACTAATGACCAAAGTAATTGACTACTAAGAAAAATCCTGACTTTAAAGAGTCTATTTGAACTCAGTATAGTCGACTACTAGGAGTTATAGTCGACTACAGAGATAGTTTTTCTGACATTTTAAGTTTGAATTTGTGACTGTTTATAGCCATTTTTGATCCGTTAATTGGCTTTAAAAACTTGACTTTTCAAGGGCTATAAGTAGGTTAGAAAGTCAGAAATTTGCATCATTCATTCCTATCTATAAGCTTTAACATTTGTGCATTCTCAAAAGTTCTAAAATTCAGATTTTTGCCTAAGTGTTGAGATAAGTGAATTCTGAAATAGCCTTTGATCTTCATCCCATATACAAAGTATTAAGGCATTTTTCAATGATTAAAAAGTTCCTAAAACCATTGCTACACATCATTATACATTCAAGGCTTATAGGAATTGTGTTCTTCCTTCAAGGAAAGTATTCTCTCGGATGTGAGAGATGTGATCTCTTGGTGAAGAGATTGTGTGTAATTCGCATGGTCTTACAAATTGGTCAGGTTTGCTTTTTGATTTTGTAATAGTTTTTAAAATCATAGTGAAACTCTTAAGTGGGATTTGCTTGAGGACTGGATGTACACCGAGGAGGTGGAACCAGTATAAAAGCTTGTGTTATGATTGTAAATTTCTACGATTGTTGCTATCTTTTTTGCAATTTATAATCTATTTTGCATAATTTTTAAAAAACTATTCACCCCCCTCTAGTGTTTTAGTATGTATTAGATCAGATTCTACACTTGGTATCAGAGCAAGGTGAAGGATGACATCATCAAGTATAACAAATAAATCACAATTCAAAGAGGGACATTCCACACATTTCGATCACCTCTCTTTGACGGCACAAACTATAACTATTGGAAGTGTCGGATGAAGATCTTCCTCCAATTTCTTGGCTACAATCTATGGAACATTGTAGAGAATAAATTTACAAAACCTACTACTCCTTACACCGAATGGACGGTTGTTCAAAGGACAAATATAAATCTGGACTCTAAGGCGATGAATGCACTGTTTTGTGCCTTGGACAAGATTGAGTTCTATCGAGTGTCTACCTCTACATCAGCACATCAAATTTGGCACACTCTTAAGGTAACACATGAAGGAACTAACAAAGTTAAAGAAACAAAAATTTCTATTCTTATTCATAGGTTTGAACTATTTAAGATCAAAGAGAAAGCATCCATCACGGAGATGTTCACAAGGTTTACAGATATTACTAACTCCTTGATTGGACTTGGCAAAGAATATACTCAAGTTGAGATGGTAAGAAAAATCCTAAGAGCACTAACTCCAAAATGGGAGAAGAAGACTACGGTGATTGAAGAAGCCAACGATCTATCAACTCTCACTATAAATAATATTATTGGAAATTTGAGGGCATATGAAGTTCAAATTGAAGATAGAAAGAAGGATGACGAACTAAAGAAGAAGAAGATACTTGCCTTCAATGCATCATCCGACACTGATGAATCTGACGAAGACGATGAGGATATTGCAATGATTACTAAGAAATTCAAACGATTTCTTAAGAAAGGTAAGTTCAAATCAAATAAATTTAAGAATACTAATGACTCTTCTTTGTGTTTCAATTGTAATAAGCGAGGTCACATAAAGAAGGAATGTTCGCTACTCAAGTCAAAGTCAAAGTCCACAAATTCTAACAACTCTAACAAATTCAAGAAGAAGAAGAAGAAGGCTATGGTGGTGACTTAGGATGGTAGCGACGATTCATCCTCTTCCGACGAAGAAGAAGAAAGAGAAGAATCTGCTCACATGTGCTTCATGGCACAAGATGAAGTAAATGATTCTTTAGACAATGAAGAACTTTTAGATGCTTTTAATGAACTTTATATTAAGTTTAAGGATTTAAATGCTAATTATAAGATATTGAAAAATGAAAATGATATATTGAACATAGAATTAGTTTCCTCAAATTCTTCACAAATTGAAGAATTAAAGGAATTAAATGGCAAATTATATTATGAAAAATAGGTTATTAACTGAAAATAATGTCTATCTTAAATTTGAATGTAACATTATAAAAAATAAAATTTCAGATTTAGATAAGAACAAGACTTCACTTAAACTTAAATATGAAGAGTTATTCTTAAATGTAAATAAGTTTAATAAAGGAAAATAAGACTTGAATGATTTGTTATCTTTTCAAAAGTCTTCTAGTCAAAAATTTGGTTTAGGATATGTTCATAAGAAGTATGAAAATGTTTCTAGTATAAATCATGCATCATCTTCTATGAGTAACAATGTTAGAAAATTTTATGCACCATTAACAAGGAATATTGATGCCAAAAATAATCATGCTTTATCTATATTCATATGGGTGCCTAAAAATGTTAGTATGCATGAAAGAAATACTTATATTTTAAATTTTAAGAAAAACTTATGCAATTCAAATAATTATATTTCTGTTAACAAAGAAAAACTAAATTCCAAGTGGATTTGGTATCCTAAGTGCTAATCCAATGGACCCAATATAAAAGGTTACCAATGCATAAATATTTATTTTTCAGGTACCTCAAAAAGAAAAAGGGATACTAGATAGTGGATGTTCCAAACACATGACCAGAAATTCTCAAATATTATCTTCAATTCAAAACAAAAAGGGAGACACAATTACATTTGGAGATAAAAATAAAGGTCAAGTAATAGGTATTGGAACAAAAGGTAACATTGACAAACCTCTAATAGATAATATTTTATGAGTAGATGGTTTAAAATATAATTTTCTAAGTATAAGTCAACTATATGATAAGAATTTTAAGATCATATTTAAAAAAGATTCATGTCTTATATATGATCATGATTTAACAAATATATTGTTTAAATGTTTTAGAAAGAAAGATATATATGTTTTATCTATGAATTTTATTCAAATAATCATTGTTTAGTTGCATCAATAGATGATTTATTATTATGATATAGAAGATGTGTACATATTAATTTGAAAAATATTTCACGTATTTCTAAAAATAATTTAGTAAATGGCTTACCTAAAATTATAAATAAGAAAAATTATTTTTGTGATGCATGTAAATAAGGAAATATGCATAAATCTTCTTTCAAATCTAAAGATGTTATTTTCATAAGTAGACCATTAGAATTATTACATATGGATCTATTTGGTCCTTCTAGAATTGTATCTTTAAATAAAATTAGATATGCATTTGTCATTGTTGACGATTATTCAAGATATACATGGGTTATGTTTTTAATACATAAGAATGATGCTTTTGATGAGTTTTCTACATTTTGTAAAAAGATACAAAATCAAAAATCCACTACTATTATCACTATTATAAGTGATCATGGTGGTGAATTTGAAAATGAATTATTTTTTGATTTTTATAATGAAATTGATATTTCACATGAATTTTTATTTTCTTCCACTCCACAACAAAATGAAGTTGTTGAAAGAAAAAATAGAACTTTATAAGAATGTACTAGAACAATGTTAGTTGAGTATAATCTACCAAAATATTTTTGGGTAGAAGCAATAGTACAGTTGGCCTCTTTGTTTTGATGATGTTTAACAAACAATTTATAACTAATGTTGTTTGTCTAGTGTTTGTGTATTTCTATTTATTGTAGATAAATAACATGTTGGAGGATGGATGGAATAGAGCTTCAACGATCTTATCCAATAGAGGTTGGCGGAATAGTAGAGTGAAGATTTGTACAATTCAAGTTGAAGATCCAAGTTCAAGCTTCATCCGTAAGATTACCAAGTCAAGCTATTGAAGATCAAGATCAAGCTTGGGTAATTTAGTTTAGGAGTTTATATTATGTGTGTTAGTACCTTAAGCTCAATATAATATTATACATGTTAGATCCTAGAGGGGGGGTGATTAGGGTCTTATGCTAATCTAATCCGATTAAAATACCAATTAAAATTACTTAACAAGTTATCCTAGCAAGTATGAAATACAACAGGATATGTAAGCTAGGATAAGCAATATGAACAACAAGATATATCCTATATGATGAAATATATGTGCAAGGATATATAAACTAGCACAAGATAATATATCCTAACAAAGAGATATACAATAAGATATGTGCAAGGATATGCAAACTAACACAAGGGTAAACAATCTAAACAAGATAGTGGATGATATAGAAATGAGCAATGCACAATGGCGATATAAGATATGAACATAAATATGAATGAACGCCAAAGCACACACAAACAAGCAATATGATCACGGAGTTCGGACCTTCCGTCCTACGTCTCCGCTCCCCACTCCCGGGGAGAAATCCAATATCACAACCGGGTTTTCTACGCTCACCCGAATAATGTTTACACCTCATAGTGTTGGTTTTCAACGCTCACCGAACAACGTCACTCCTCACAATCGGTTTTCTAGTTCACCGAAAACTTCACAACACACTCGGTTTTCTAGCTCACCGAAAACCTTACAACACTCATAGTGTAACAAATATAAATTTGTTCTCTACAATAGATGAGAACTCAATGAAAGCACAACTTAATGTCATAATCTCTCACAACCCTAATATACTATGTATGCAAATACAATAAGCTCAAGTGGGTGTGTGTAACAATGAGATATAAATAAAAACTTAACTCAATAAGAACTAGCAATAAGATTGATATGAAATACAATAGTAGAAATGCTAGGAAATAGAGTTAAGGAAACATCTCTATAAATACAAAGAGAGGATGATGAAGTGTTGAAGATGAACTCTTCAATAGCTGATGAAAAACTCCTCTTTGTAACAACAAACCCAAAAACAAACTTAAACCAAACTAAACGAGTTTAAACCCTTGTTTAAAACCTTATTTAAAAAACTTCTTGATTAACCTGAAAAGACATCAGCAATGGGGTATATATACTCACTTGAAATCTCAGCCAAAAACCCCAAGCTAAAAGACAAAAACAACCACAGCAAACAAAGCAGGAAAATAGCCGTTAGAAGACAACGGCTACATTGTCGGTCGACCGGAAATATCGTCGGTCGACCGATGGAGCTTTCGGTCGACCGGACCGGTCGACCGACAGACTCTCTGTCGCATGCTGACGGCGAAAACAAATGAGCGGTCGACCGGTTCGGTAGACCGAATACTGACATATGAAAATCTGTTTGTGAAAACTGTTTTTCTGATTTTAAAATCCTGTTTAAAAATATCAAATAAATTTCAAAAAATATAAAACTTTGGGGAATGATTGTAGACATGATAATAAACATGCTACAACATGAAAACCTAAAAATTGATATTTTAATATTTTGACTCAAACAACATTTTGAAACCTTATGAAATAATTGTATAGACTTGATAGAAGATATAACATGTTGTTATGAAGTCTATAACCTAGAAATACAATATTTTCATAAGATTGCATATTCTATGCAATATATTCAAAACACTAAGTATGATTTCATTAAATATAAGCTTGTTAAAGGTGAAATCATATATGGGCATATAAACATGAAAACTCAAAACTATGTATGTATATATGTAAAACTATATATATACATAGAAACCAAATACGTGTGTGTATATGATATTGAGCTTAGAGTATCTAACACACATAATATAAAACCTAAACTAAGTTACCCACGCTATCTTGATCTTCAATTAAGGTTGACTTGGTACACTTTGCGGATGAAGTCTGAACTTGATCTTTAACTTGAATTGTACGTTGCTTCACTCCACAATTCCTCCAACCTCCATTGGATATCGTCGTTGAAGCGCTATTCCATCCATCCTCCAACAACGTTGTTTGTCTATAATAAATAAGAAAACACAAATACTAGACAAACAACATTAGAAGTAAATTGTTTGTTAAACATCATCAAAACAAGAAGGCCAACAATACACACATTATATTGGTTTTCATATAGTGTATACATAAGTTTTAGTTTCTATGCATATATACAGTTATATATATACATACATGTGTTTTGGGTTTTTATGTTTATATATATATATATATATATATATATATATGAAGTTACATATTTCATACTCTATTGTGTTTTAGTATTTATTGCATAGAATATGTAATTTTATGAAAATATTGTATTATCAGTTTATGGACTTAATAACAATCATATACATCTTCTATTAAGTCTACAAAATCATTGTGTATTGTTTTAAAACATGGTTAAGCTAAAATGTCAAAACTCATATGTTCACATTTTTATGTTTTGGACTATTTTGTAAAATAATGATATTTCTCATTTGGGAAGTTATTTTAGAAAACCAGTTTTTGTAGCATGTGTATTATCATGTCTACAATCATTTCCTAAAGTTTTATAAATTCTGGAATTAATTTGATATTTTTAAACATGGTTTTAAGGTCATAAAAACTATTTTCAAAACCTGTATTTTCAATATATCAGTTCCCGGTCGACCATCACGGTTGACCGCGCCTGGTTCATTTCCTGAGTGGGCAGCAACAACTTTCACGGTCGACCGTGACGATCGGCCGTCAGTCTGTAAGTTCCCACGGTCAACCGCCACAGAAGACCATAGCTTTCTATGGATATTTTCTCAGTTTCAATGACCTTCGCAGTCGACCGTGATTTTCCCACGGTCGACCGCCGATCGCCCAACGGTCATATTTCGTAAAGAATCAGATTTTTGATTCGTTGAGGGGTTTTTGGTCTTTTGTTTGGGGTTTTTGGCTGACGTTTTGGGAGGCTATAAATACCCTATTAATATCAGTTCTCAAAGCTATTCAAGAAGTTTTTAAACAAGAGTTTAACAAGGGTTTATGTTTGTTTAAAGTGTGTTTATAAGCTTTTAGGTATTTGAGTGTTTCGGTTTTGTGAATCAATTCCACAAGAGCTTGAGGAGATCATCTATTAAAGTTTGAGCTTCCAACTATTCTCCCTCCACCTCTTGATCTATTAAGAAGATTTCTAAACTCTTAACTAGCTTTACATTTGCATAGTTATTTGATTATCTTTTTTTAAAGCTAGTATTTATATTGAGTTTAGATTTGATTTTATTTACTCTCATTGTTACACACACCAACATGAGCTTATCGTATTTTCATACATAGTATATTTGAGTTGGTGAAAGTTGTAACAATTGAGTGTGAGCTTTCATTGTGTTCTCATCTATTGTAGAGAATAAATTTATTATTTGTTATAATTGTGAGATTGTAAAGTTTTCGGTTAGCTAGAAAATCGAGTGTGAGGAGTGGACGTTGATCGGTGAACGTTGAAAACCGACATTGTGAGTGTGAGTGTATACGTTGTTCGGTGAGCGTTAAAAACCGACACTGTGAGTGATTATGAACGTTGATCGGTGAATGTTAAAAACCGACATAGTGTGGTTGTAAATGTTATTCGGGTGAGCGTAAAAAACCCGGTTGTGATAGTGGATTTCTCCCTGGGAGTGAGGAGCGGAGACGTAGGACGGAAGGTCCGAACTCCGTGATCATTTAATTGTGTTTGTGTGTGCCGTGGCGTTTATTCTTATTTGTGCTCATTTCTCTTTTCGCCATTGTCTCACTATTCAGTTTGTCCACTAGCTAGTTTAGATTATTTATCCTTATGTTGTTTATATATCATTGCACATACATTGCCTATATCTCTTTGTTAGGATATATCTTATTGTTCATATTGCTTATCCTAGCTCATATATATTGTTGTATTTCATACTTGCTAGGATAACTTGTTAATAAGTTTTAATTTGTATAAAATCGGATTAGATTAGCATAAGACCCTAATCACCCCCTCTAGGGTCTAACAATTGGTATCAGAGCTTGGAGCTCTTTGATTTAAGGTCTAATCGCCTTGAGTTAAAGATCTAAGTTATCTTTTTGTGCTAATCCAATTTTTGATTTTTGTATCTTGCTTGCATATATGCATTATGGATATGAACGATGCACCTTGTTTAGGTTATGCCATGAATGTTGCTCCTTGTTTAGACAATTTCTCCTATGCCCAATGGTGTGTTAGATTTAAGCTATTTGTTAGATCTAAACATTTTGAATTATGAAAAATTATAGATTGTGCTTATATTGTACCCACCTTGGAGAAATCCAAGTGGAGTAAAGATGATCATAGAATGATTACCATGAACAATATTTTGTTAGAATATTTGCTAAATGCTTTTAACTCATCCTTTTCTAACAAATTTGTTCATTTTGATAGTACTTACACCTTATGCAAATTTATTGAAGCACATCAAGGGGACTTGGAGGCTATCCGACAAGCCTTGGAGGATCCGGCTTCAAGTTCATATGGAGCATCATGCACACGGCCACTAGGCGATAGCCCTAGTGAGGTTTGCGAGTTCGAAACTACTAATGGTTTATCTAGTGATGAACTTGCTTGTGCTAGTGAAAAATTATTGCATGCCTATAACAAATTGTATAAAGATTTCTTGATTTACAAAGCAAGCATGAAGATTTAAAATCCGATCATGAGTTGTCATCTAAGTTTGAAACTATTTCTAATAAAAATGTGATCATTAAAGAAAACAATAAAAAATTAAAATTGGATCATGTTTCTTTAACTTCAAATGTTGCTAGTTTTACTCATGAAAAAGATAATGCCATGTTAGAAGTAGAGAACATAAAAAATAATACTGCTTCTTTTATAAATAATTATTTATGCTCTACTTCTAAAGTTAATGCTAATATGCCTATTGATGAGTTGAACAATGTTAAAAACCGTATTTCTTCTTTAGATTTAATTCTTAATACATGCATTAACAACCATAAGAAGCTTGTGAATATGTGTGTCAAGTCTAAGTCAAAATCATCCACTCATCATGTACACATATACAGCAAAGTCTACAAATGCACAATTTGCGGTCGTAAAGGGCATATTGCTAGATTTTGTTATGATGCACACAAACATAACAATGCTAATGCTCATTGTGCATCTCATGTAGCTTCTTCATCACATACACATGCATATGCTTATCATGCACATCATAAACATGCTAATGTGTTCAAATGTGATCTTTGTGGACGTTTTGGCCATTTGGCAAAATTTTGCTATGATTTGAAAAAGACTTTATTTTTGCCAAATGATTTTAAAAGATCACAAAAGTTTAAGCGTAATCATTGTGGTAGATTTGGTCATTTGACCAAGTTTTGTTTTGATTTGAAGAGAGTTTTCTATTTGCAAAATAATTTTAAAGAACAATCTATTTTTGCAAATGAGTCCCGTGCACAACCGTTTGGTGAACATAAGTAAATGTTTCCTTTCCATTGTACTTATTGTAATCAGAACGGTCATTTGAGTAATTTTTGTTTTGACCGTGTTAGTGCACCACATGTGCCTAAACGGGTTCATAACCCTAGGGCTTTGAGCTTAAAAGATAGGGGTCATGTTCCTAAATCTCTTGGTACCAAGAATTCTTGGGTACCAAAACAAATTTAATTTTTAAAAAACCAAGTATTTTAGTGTTTTTCTTTTTCCTTTTCTTGGTTTTGAAAATTATGTTTTAAAATCTTTTGGTTATGAAAACAATATTTATTTGATCAAATCTTTTGTTTTCATGATTATTAGTTTTGATTTTAAATGACAGGTTTATAGTTATATACCCTCCGAATTTATTGGGTGTTTATTCCCAAATCATGTTTACCGGATGCTAGAATGATTATATGGGTTGGAACAAGCTTAAGAGCTTGATATATTATTGCCTCTCTTGAAATTCTTTTATCAAAGATTTTGTTTTGAATTATTGCTTTGAATTCATTATATTTTACTTATATGATGATATTTATGTGTTTGTACTTATGGATCATCTATTCGTGCCTTATAATGTATTCCATATGTGGTTTGATCAAATCCCACAAAGAAAATTCTTTTGATTGATCAAACAATATCGTTTTTGGATTTAAACTTTGATTTATGATTTCTTTTGGTTGATTTGTTTTCATTTGAAAACTTTTTTTGCATGATTCTCATGTTCCTCTTCTTTTGTTTTCATAAATCTATTCTTTTATATGGCTTTTATATTTCTTTTGTTAATGAGACACTATTTTCATTTTGACATATGTGTTATTGTCTTTTTGTATGTGAATTGTGTTTAGCATGTTTCTTGCTTGCTCATATATGTATGCCTTAACATTCATTGCATATATTCATTAAGGCATTTTTGATAGGGGAGCAATCCCTATATCTTTCTATGTGTTATACTCACCCATGCATATTGATAGGGGGAGCTTTCGCTCTCTTCATCCCTTTGTCCCCTTTTTGATATTGTCAAAGGGGGAGAAATATTGTGAGTATACATTTCCTTATCTATATGCATGTGAATTATAATTTATATATTCATTTCCTTTCATGCATATATCATTTTTGTAAATTATTTGTCATCATCAAAAAGGGGGAGAATGTTGGCCTCTTTGTTTTGATGATGTTTAACAAATAATTTACCACTAATGTTATTTGTCTAGTGTTTGTGTATTTCTATTTATTGTAGACAAACAACATGTTAGAGGATGGATGGAATAGAGCTTCAACAATTATATCCAAAGGACGTTGGCGGAATAGTGGAGTGAAGCTTTGTATAATTCAAGTTGAATATCCAAGTTCAAGCTTCATCCGCAAGATTACTAAGTCAAGCTATTGAAGATCAAGATCAAGTTTGGGTAATTTAGTTTTGGAGTTTATATTATGTGTGTTAGTACCTTAAGCTCAATATAATATTATACACACACATTATATTGGTTTTCATATAGTGTATACATAAGTTTTGGTTTCTATGCATATATATAGTTATATATATACATACATGTGTTTTGGGTTTTTATGTTTATATATATGAAGTTACATATTTCATACTCTATTGTGTTTTAGTATTTATTGCATAGAATATGCAATTTTATGAAAATATTGTATTCTCAGTTTATGGACTTAATATCAATCATATACATCTTCCATTAAGTCTACAAAATCATTTTGTATTGTTTCAAAACATGGTTAAGCTAAAATATTAAAACTCATATGTTCACATTTTTATGTTTTGGACTATTTTGCAAAATAATGATATTTCTCATTTGGGAAGTCATTTTAGAAAACCAGTTTTTGTAGCATGTGTATTATCATGTCTACAATCATTTCCCAAAGTTTCATCATTTTTGGAATTAATTTGATATTTTTAAACATGGTTTTAAAATCACAAAAACTATTTTCAAAACCTGTATTTTCAATATATCAGTTCTCGGTCGACCGTCACGGTCGACCACGCCTGGTTCTTTTCCTGAGTGGGCAGCAACAACTTTCACGGTCGACCGTGACAGTCGACCGTCAGCCTGTAAGTTCCCACGGTCGATCGCCACGGTCGACCGTAGCTTTCTTTGGATATTTTCTCAGTTTCAATGACCTTCGCGGTTGACCGCGATTTTCCCACGGTCGACTGCCGATCGCCCAACGGTCATATTTCGTACAGAATCAAATTTCTGATTAGTTGGGGTTTTTGGTCTTTTGTTTAGGGTTTTTGACTGAGGTTTTGGGAGGCTATAAATACCTCATTGATCTCAGTTCTCAAAGCTATCCAAGAAGTTTTTAAACAAGAGTTTAACAATGGTTTAAGTTTGTTTAAAGTGTGTTTATAAGCATTTGAGTATTTCGCTTTTGTGAATCAATTCCACAAGAGCTTGAGGAGATCATCTATTGAAGTTTGAGCTTCCAACTATTCTCCCTCCACCTCTTGATCTATTGAGAAGATTTCTAAACTCTTATCTAGCTTTACATTTGCATAGTTATTTGATTATCTTTCTTTAAAGCTAGTTTTTATATTGAGTTTAGATTTGATTTTATTTACTCTCATTGTTACACACACCAACATGAGCTTATCGTATTTTCATACATAGTATATTTGAGTTGGTGAAAGTTGTAACAATTGAGTATGAGCTTTCATTGTGTTCTCATCTATTATAGAGAACAAATTTATTATTTGTTATAATTGTGAGATTGTAAAGTTTTCGGTTAGCTAGAAAATCGAGTGTGAGGAGTGGACGTTGATCGGTGAACGTTGAAAACCGACATTGTGAGTGTGAGTGTATACGTTGTTCGGTGAGCGTTAAAAACCGACACTGTGAGTGATTATGAACGTTGATCGGTGAATGTTAAAAACCGACATAGTGTGGTTGTAAACGTTATTCGGGTGAGCGTAGAAAACCCGGTCGTGATAGTGGATTTTTCCCCGGGAGTGGAGAGCGGAGACGTAGGACGGAAAGTCCGAACTCCGTGATCATTTGATTGTGTTTATGTGTGTCTTGGCGTTTATTCTTATTTGTGCTCATTGCTCATTTCGCCATTGTCTCACTATTCAGTTTGTCCACTATCTAGTTTAGATTATTTACCCTTGTGTTGTTTATATATCCTTACATATACATTACCTATATCTCTTTGTTAGGATATATCTTGTTGTTCATATTGCTTATCCTAGCTCATATATATTGTTATATTTCATACTTGCTAGGATAACTTGTTAATAAGTTTTAATTGGCATAAAGTCGGATTAGATTAGCATAAGACCCTAATCACCCCTTCTCTAGGATCTAACAATTACTGCATGTTATGTTCAAAATTGATTTTTATTAAGACCTATTTTAAATAAAACAAGTTTTGAATTATTATACAATCACTTCCTGAAGTTTCATGTTTTAAAGTATTTGGATGTAAATGCTATATATTAAATACAAAAGATAACTCAGACAAATTTGATTCTAAATCAGATGAAGGTATTTTGTAGGTTATTCTATACATAGTAAACCTTATAGAACTTATAATAAAAAGATTTCTACAATAGAAGAATCCTTACATGTTTCTTTTGATGAATCTAATTCAAATTCTAATAATAATGATAATAATCATGATGATGATGATATTGTTAATCAATCATCCCCTATTACTGATGACAATCCTAATGATACTAATGTTTTACCTAAAGCATATGTAGAAGTTAGAAATCATCCACGTGACTTGATCATATGTGATATTTCTCGTAGTGTACAAACTAGATCACAATTAAACTTATTTACACATGCTGCATTTGTTTCAACAATAGAACCTAAAAAAATATAAAAGAAGCATGTAAAGATAATTTTTGGATAATTGCTATGCAAGAGGAACTCAACCAATTTACAAGAAATAACGTTTAGGATCTTGTACCTAGACCACAAGATTAATCAATAATTGAAACCAAATGAATATTTCGAAATAAATTGGATGAATCTAGATAGATTATTAGAAACAAAGCCAGATTGGTTGCACAAGGTTATAATCAAGAAGAAGGTAATGATTATGATGAAACCTATGCACTGGTTGCTCGTTTAGAATCAATTAGAATATTACTTGCATTTGCATGTTATATGGATTTTAAATTATATTAAATGGATGTTAAAAGTGCATTTTAAAATGATTTTATTAAAAAAGAAGTTTTTGTAGAACAACCTATCGGATTTGAACATGAAAATTTTCCAAACCATGTTTTCAAACTTAAGAAAGCTTTATACGGTCTTAAACAAGTACCCCGTACTTGGTACGATAGATTAAAGAGTTTTCTTTTGACTTCCGGATTTAAAATTTGAAAAGTTGATTCTACACTATTTATTAAGAAAATAAATAAAGATATATTATTAATTCAAATATATGTAGATGATATAATATTTAGTTCTACTAACGATGATCTTTGTCAAGAGTTTGCTAAGACTATACATGATGAATTTGAAATGAGTCACATGGATGAACTCAACTTTTTCCTTGGACTTTAAATTAAACAATTGAATGAAGGAATTTTCATCAACCAAAGAAAATATGCTAAATAATTACTCAAACACTTTAGATTGGACAACACTACTAGCAAACCAACACCAATGAGTACAACTACATCACTTGACAAAAATAAAAATGGAAAGAATGTTGATCAAAAGCTTTATCGATGTATGATTGGATCACTTCTTTACATTACAGCTAGTAGATTCGATATTATGTTTAGTGTTTGTTTATGTGCAAGATTTCAATCTAATCCTAAAGAGTCACAGCTTAAAGCAGTAAAAAGAATTTTTAGATATCTTAAAGATACTACGAATTTTGGTTTATTTTATCCAAAGAATAGCACATTTGATTTAATATCATATAATGATGCTGATTTTGCCAGATGCAAATCTGATAGAAAAAGTATAAGTGGTATGTGTCATTTTTTAGGACATTCACTTGTATCTTGATTTAGTAAAAAGAAACCTTCAGTATCATTATCAACAACTAAAGCAGAATATGTTGCTGCAAGTTTTGCATATGCCCAAGTTTTATGGATGAAACAAATATTATCTGATTATGATATAGTTTGTCCCACATCCTCCATAATGTGTGATAATACTAGTTGCATTAACTTATATAAAAATCCTATTCAACATTCACATACAAAACACATTGACATTAGACATCATTTCTTACATGATCATGTGCTTAAAGGTGATATTTCATTAGATTTTGTATCTACTGATAAACAATCGCAGATATATTAACAAAACCATTAAAAGAAGAAATATATGTTAAATTAAGAAGAAAATTAGGTATATATTCATTGGTAGATTTAAACTAAGTTTTAAAATCAATACATATGCATACATAGTCTTAATAGTCGACTAATTATATTAGTAGTCGACTACATGCACAAACATTGCATATATCACATTCTATTGATTTCTTAGTAGTCGACTAATAGGAGGAGTAGTCGACGAATTAGAAGTGAAAATAGATAAATAGTTTTCTGTCGATTACAATATAGTCGACTAATAAGAGATATAGTCGACTACTTACACTGGCAGTTTACATATACACAGTTTTAACTTATTGGACCCTTTACCCACCAAACCCAATACTCGTTAAACTTAAGTCAAATTGATCTCAACCATTCATTATTTTCTAGATCAAATCTAGCCTTAAATCTACCTCTATTTAGATCAAATCTTAACCACACACTTGAAATTTTGATTTAATCCTAGCCATTGATTTCTTATATAACAAAACTACCCTAAGTCAATAACTACTCACTCTCTCACATTCCCAAAACCGACAGCAAACCCCACTCCCTCTTCAGTGCATCCGATTCCAGGTTAGGGCATCCTCAAATCTTTCAAATTTTCAAAAATTTCCCAAAACTCTTGTTGTTACTTGAGTTTTTTAGTCCTTGTAGTCGACTACAACTTTAATTAGCCGACTACTAACATAAACTAGGGTTTCAACAGTTTGGTAAGTTTCCTTCACTTGATCTTTTTCAAATTTTGAACTTAAATCATGTCTAGATCAAAGAGGCCTAGGTCTGGTCCTTCTAATATTATGGAAGACTATTCAATAAATCTAAAAGACCCTACTTTGCTTGCTCAATTTAAAGAATTCTAAACTTTTAAAATACTACCCGGTCGATTTGTTAAATTTGATGACTTTATCACTCATAATTTCAGTAATTATTTTGCAAATGTTGGACTGTTAGATCTATTTTCCTCTGAAAATAAAAAATCACATTATCCTCTCATGGTCCAACTATTTTACATCAATTTCACTAGACTTGAAACTGATCGACAATCGGATGTTCTTAACACTCTTGTGAAAGGAGTTGAAATCAATTTAACTCCTATGAAACTAGCAAAAATTTTCAAAATTCCTTATCAAGGTGTTAGTCTTCCAAGTATCAAAATGATGAATGAAAATTTGCTTTCAAATCATATTTTCCTTCCCGACATGGCAAACTACTAAACTATTCTAATAAACTTAGGCCTATCCCTAGGTTTATCGCCCGAATTCTTGCCTATAATTTGTTTCCGAAAACAGGAAGTTTTCATTTTATCTTTTATCTCACTTGACTTAGTCAAGGCCCTATATGCTATTATGGCTAATATATAAGTAAATTGGGATGAGATTTATTATGAAAATCTTTTAATTTTACCTAAGGGATCTCTTCCTTTTAGTGCTTTTCTCACTAGAATTTTTGAGGCTTTTCATGTCGAACTCGAAACTGGATATTCTATGATCCGTTCCATCGAGTTCTTTGATTCCAATGCCTTAGCTCCGATGAAATTAACTAACTTTAAAATTCACCAAGATGAGCCTACACAAGAACAAATTCCCCAAGACATATCACAATCCTTTCATGAAGTTGGACCATCTTCAAGCCACATTCTACCACCTATGCAAACTGAACCTTCGTGCTTTTCTGATGCACAACATAACACTTTGTCTGCTCGTATTCTTGAGTTGGAGACTGGACAACGAGTACTATATTCTCAAAACTCATGCATTGTGAAGAATTAAGAAGAGTTAAATAACAAGTTTGAAACTTTGGATATGAAGATTAATACCTTGGATATGAAGTTTGATACATTGAATATGAAGCTTAGTGCGTATTTCCAAGAAAATCAACCTCCACCAGGACCTTCAAACTAGAAGATCATGCATGCATCATATAACACTTGGACTAGTTTCAGTTTGTGTGTCAAAAATAATTAAGTCCTTAGTTTGTTTGTTTGTTTAATTATGTGTCAAAAACTATGTACTAGTTGTTTGGTGTGTTTAAGATTTGTGTAATGCGTTGTAAGTTGCTACTATGTTGTTTAGTGTTCTCATGCTTAATGCGTTATGTTATCATGCTTAGTGTGTTAGAAAAATTTCCTATATATTGGCGTTCATGAGCTATATATATCCTAAACAGATTGTGACGATAGAAATCATCGAACTTTTTGTCTTTATAGCAAGTCTTTACCTTCCAATTTGGATGGGTGAAGTAATAGACTATGTTCATAATTTGGATGATCTTTTTGAAGTATTAGCTCATGAAGAGGAAATAATTGCATGTTTAGGATATATGTTCAATTATTTTTGTTAATGACAAAGTGGGAGAATGGTATTAGTATGTTATACTATTCTATGATATAGACTTGAATTATAGACTCTAATATGCTTTTATTTAGGGGGAGTAAGTATATGAAGCTTATAAATGTTTATTTCTTTTGTTATATACTTACATGTTCATAAATTGTTTATCATCATCAAAAAGGAGGAGAATGTTAGATATCATGTCCCTAATATATAGTTTTGATGATAACAATTTATTCGCTATGTGTATTATTATGCACTAATATATCAATGTAGATATCAACTTCAAATAAACTCAAGATATGTGAACAAAAGTGCAAGATGAGCTCAATGCAATATGAAGTAAAGAAGATGATGTTCTTAAACATATACAATGTAAATTTTATATTTTCTTTTCTTTGAATTATTCTACAATCCTTGATCACTCACAACACATACACACACATAGTATTTAGAACACACTAACACATGCTTAGTGTGTTGGTTAACAATAGAAAGCCTCTATGTTAACCATTAGAGTTTATAGTTAAATAATGATTCTCAAAATACTTTATACATATCATTTTTATCCCTTAGCAGTCGACCGATAAGATTTGTAGCCGACTTCATGCACACTGATCAAAATATTAAGTTTCTGTCAAATAACAGTGTAGTCGACTAATATACAGTGTAATCAACTATTTAAGACTTGACAGATTTTTAAGTTTCTGTAAAAATACAGTGTAGTCGACTAATGACTATATGTAGTCGACTACTAAGGTTAAATTCAAATTTTCAAGTTTCTGTCAAATTACAATGTAGTCGACTACTAAGATTTAAATCTGAATTTCAGACTTTCTGTGTTTACAAAGTAGTCGACTAATGACCAGAGTAGTTGACTACTAAGAAAAATCCTAACTTCACAGAGTCTGTATGAACTCAGTGTAGACGACTACTAGGAGTTATAGTCGACAATAGAGACAGTTTTTTTGACATTTCAAGTTTAAATTTGTGACTGTTTATAGATGTTTTTGATATGTTAATTGGCTTTAAAAACTTATCTTTTCAAGGGCTATAAATAGGTTAGAAGTTCAGAAATTTGCACCATTCATTCTTATCTATAAGCTTTATCATTTGTGCATTATCAAGAGTTATAAAATTCAGATTTTTGCCTAAGTGTTGAGATAAGTGAATTCTGAAATAGCCTTTGATCTTCATCCCGTATTAAGGCATTTTTCAATGATTAAAAAGTTCCTAAAGTCACTGCTACACATCACTACACATTCAAGGCTTATGAGAATTGTGTTCTTCCTTCAAGGAAAGTATTCTCTCGGATGTGAGAGGTTTGATCTCTTAGTGAAGAGATTTTGTGTAATTTGCATGGTCTTACAAATTAGTCAGGTTTGCTTTTTGATTTTTTAATAGTTTTCAAAATCATAGTGGAACTCTCAAGCGGGATTTGCTTGGGGACTGGATGTACACCGAGGAGGTGGAACCAGTATAAAAGCTTGTGTTTGTGATTATAAATTTTTGTGATTGTTGATACATTTCTTACAATTTATAATCTACTTTGCATAAATTTTAAAAGAATACTATTCACCCCCTAGTGTTTTAGTGTGTATTAGATCAGATCCTACAAGATGAATCAGCTTTAATGGTTGGTCCCGCAACTTTACTCTGACCCGGTTACAATAGTATATCGAAAATCAACTTGTGGTCAGCTTTAGAGAGGCCTACCATTTGATCGAGTTCATGAAAATCTCCAACAACGGCATCATGAGCAGTCTCCTCTTTAGCTGATTCCTCCATACTAACATCTACAAAAAGGAGATAACTTTCAATACGAAAGAAAAAGTAGGAATCCACGTAAGGTGGAAGTTAACTTTACATTGAGTTGCTTCAGTAGAACCAGCACTTGCACTCGTTTCCTGCAGCTTCTCTAAAAGAGCACGAAGCGCACAAACAATTAGAGGAGGTACAAATTCCGAGTCACTCAATTCTCTGAATGCCATCTAAATAAGGTAGTACCTATACTAGATATACCTAGGCTGGAGGCCTTAGAAGTGACTTCAGTAACGGGATCGAATTAGACCCCAGATTCCATAACAACTTCAACACCTAAGGGCTCTTCACTCATAGCCTCGTGTATCTGTTGAGTGAAGCATGGTTCCTCGAAAGGAACAAATCTAAGAGAAGTGGGTTCATGTGAAATCTCACCTTCTTCGTGATCCCCTATGAACAAGAATGAAGGATATGTTTAGTGAACTTGAAGATGAAGTGTAAAAGCGACATATGGGCAAAACATTACCTCCCTTTTCCAATAGGATATCGCTGATCGGCACTCCCTGAGATGTTGGCAGTGCAGTGCGTGGCCTGTGTGCGACCTTTTTTATCCTCTTCATTGGTCTAAGCTCTAAGGTAGCAGATCCCTCTTGTCGGAACTTGGTGCGGAGCTTGGCCTTTGGAGAAATTTTCGTTTAAACTTGAGCTTGGATAGAAGCTCGGGACCTCTTTCTGCGAGTGAGCCTAGTTTCAAGGGTTCAACCTCTTCTTCTTCATCTCCACTTTGAATTTCCACCGTCATCCGCTGGGGAGATGTGAGAACAACTCTCTCTTTGAGAGAGGGCTTCTTTGTGAACTCCCATTCCTTAGAGCTTGAAGGGCACAATAGTCATTCCGGAGACTTAGGCTGGTCGGAGCGACGAGTTCTATGGGCAATGGGCGAACTAACACACCCTCCTAGGAAGAAAGTAGGTGGATTGGGAAGAAAGTAGGTGGAAGACCCTCAACTCCACCCTCTTCTTCGGATGACCAAGATACATCCGTAAAAAGTTCCTCCTTTCTTTAAGCGACTGGCTTCCCTTTGCCAGAGGGTTCAGTAGATTCTTTCCCTCTTCTAGAAGCTACAGCTTCTCGAACTGCTTCGGTGGTGAGTCTTGATGCTTTCTCCGCCTCCAACTCTGAGATATTCTTCTTACGTATAGGTGCATTGGTAGCTATGAGCCATTTGCAGCATAAGAAGGTTATCTACAACTGAGGCTCTACAATTGGAAGACTAAACTTGGCGTTCGCGCAACCGGTGATGCTCTAGAACCATGAACGAGCACCATCAATAAGACCTCCATGAACCTTTAATCTCATGTTCGAGTTCCCAAAATACAGTTGGTCGTAACCAAACTGATGGGCAAACCGCCTAAAGAAGAATGCAGGTGAGGACAAGAAAATGATGAAAGAGCTTGAAAGTAAGGTCAATACCTTAATGTTTGCTCAAGAAGTAAAAAAGACTGGTACCTTGTGTCCATACCTAAGAGAGTGGGAGTCGATTTCGTACCAGTTAAAGTTTAATTTAATTAACTTCACGACATTTGATGAGAGAGGCTCGCCAACCCAGCATTTGTTCTTCTTTAAGTCTCATCTGGGCATGATCTCTAGAAATGAACCTTTGATGATTCAGTCATTCGTGGGCACCCTTCGTAGGGTCGTCTTCGATTGGTATCGACATCTCAAACCAAGGAACATCAACTGCTGGGATGACATGAAAAACTTGTTCCTCAGCAACTTTTTTGATGATGACACGAAAGTATCAATCAGAACTCTTTTGGATGAGAAGGAGAAAGATAGGGAGTTAGATGATAATTTTGTCAAACGCTTCTGAAACCGGGCCATGAATTATGAAGATCTGGTTACAGAAGAGTTCATATTGCAAACACGTCATAATAATCTCTCCCTGGATGTATTGGAAGCCATGGAGGTTGTATCATCCATGACATTAAAAGAGCTAAAAATACACGGAGAACAAGCCGAACACTTCCTCAAAAGAAAAATGATTGAGAGAGGCCAACCAACGGTGAACTCTCCAAAGCCTAATTTTATTCCTCATGGTAGAGGAAAGGCACCAGTAACTGCTGTTGATGATAATCAAATATCAAAACGATAATCACAACAACAATCACCATAACAGTCACCTTTCCTACTGCAGCCTCAAACACAACAGCAACCCCAGAGGCAACAAAAACTCCCGATACAGGATTCTAGATGGTGTACACCTTCAAAGAGGATGAGGTTCTAACCATCTTCAAGTACTTCCTGGACAACAACAAAATCAAGTTGCCGCCAATTACGAACCAGGAGAAGGCTAGCAAAACCACCAAAAAAAAAGAAGGTGGGAGCAAACATGGTGTCCATCAGATTCAGATCCATACCTCTGTTGTTATTCAGCAAGAGCTTGCTCTAAAGGTGGAAATGAAGACCGTCAATGATGACCCACATGGACAATGTCAGAAGGGGCTTGTATCATATACAACCTATAATGGTGAAATCCTATAGGTTCATCCTGATCTCCTCAAAGATAAACAATGGGCGGGGTCCTTCTCTAACAAGAACTCTAAGAGCAAGGGCAAGTCTTATTGCCCTGTTCCAGTGGCTCTAGAGAAAGATGATGAGGGCATTCCAACTCTTTCGCTTTTTGAAGATGAGCGCAAGGTTTTGGTAGCTGATGGAGAACCTGCCTTTGCCATCATAAGTGGGAACGAATACCGATATAAATATCTGAAAGTTCTCGATCAGAATACCAAGACATTGGTTGAACTAGTTGTAGTTACAACACCTCCAGAGCCTTCTGAGAAGCCCTAACAATAGCCAACTACTAAACAGAAGAAAGCTGAGGCAAGGCAAAAGGAGAAGGAACCCAAGCACAAAGAGGTTCAGAATCTAAAGCAATCCTAATTTAATCGGCCAATCGGGAAAGACAAGCCGGAGAGTTCAAATGCTCCATACCACTTTGATGTTAAGGTTCAATTGTCTAACATTCCAGTGAGAATTACTCTCTATGAGTTGTTGCGTCTTTCTAAAGATGCCAGGGAGGCTTTGCAAGAGGCCTTAGCTGATTCTGAGGTTTTCCTCACTCAGATCAAACAAGCCCCCTAAAGATACTAATCCATCAGTTTAGGAATGCAACTTGGTGGCCAAACAGTTTCCTTGCATCATCTTCACACGAGATGACATGCAAGTAAGGAATTCAAAGCATGACAGGCCTTTGTATTTCACCAGGTACATTGTCTCGACTGTTGTCAACTAAATCCAAGTTGATCCAGGCTCTATAGTTAGCGTTATGCCACTCCGATTAATGTATCATCTAGAAATTCCTGCTAGCAAATTAGCTTCTACAGGTACGGTTATTTATGAATTCAACACCAGTGGGTCCAAACAATTGCATAAAATCCGAGTGAAGTGCCAACTTAGAGAACTAAAGTCTGAGGTCACGTGCTATGTTATCGATGCAGAGACCTCCTATAACTTACTATTGGGCCGACCCTAGATCCATAGTAATGTTATAGTTCATTCTACATTACATCAGTGCTTGAAGTATGTCGACACTAATAACGAAGTCAAGACGATGGTCGTGTATAAGCAACCATTCAAGGGGTTAGAGAATTATTTCACTGATTCCCTCTTATATAGTGCTGAATCCGATACTAAACTATTAACCTATAGCACGGACAACAAAGAAGAATCAAATACCAAAGCCGAGCTCGATTATGACGAAGGTTTTGTATTTAATGACATAGAACCCTTTGTAATCTAGCTTGACGGAGGCGAATTGTCAGATGAAGGTTGAAACTCGCAACTTGCTGATTGGAATTATATAATAAATGACGATTTAGAGTACGTACCTTGTCTGGATGATGTAATACAAGACTGTATAAAAACCCTGATGTACATGTGCCACTTCAGTCGTCTTGCATGATGAAGAATCATTTACAAGATTCATTTGGGACAAGTTTCGTCCTTTCTATAAAGGCAAGGGGTAGGAAGGAGACAATCTTCGAAAAGTGAGAGTCATTTCGTCAAATATAGCTCACAAGTACGTGATTATATGAAGAAGTGGGCACACAATCTCATGCTCGGAGAAGGTCTTGGATTTGGTCGAGGCACTCGGGTTCCACCCCGGACTTGTTATGTATCAAAGGGAAAGCCTGACAACTATTATGAGTAAAGGAGGGGTCTAGGCTACATTTCTTTGTCCTCTGATGAGTGTTGCTGGCAGCTCAATAACCATTTGTCTGATCGAAATAATGATGAACATTCATTAGAGTCTTCAATGTGGGACTCTGATGTTAGAGTTGGAAAAATGTTCAAAGGCCTGATGTCAATCATAACCACTATTGATCTTGTAAAAATTGAGAAAGATGATCAATTACCAGCCTAGGAAGATCCTTGGATTCATCACTTAAACATCCAGTATGGTGACAATTCGAGCAAAGGAAACCTCCTACTGAGGATAAGGTGGCTAAAATAAATATGGGCGATGAAGTAAATTTGAAGCCCATATTCATCAGCGACAGTCTCCTACCAGAAGAAAAAGAGGAGTTGATTGCCCTCATCAGAGAATATATCGATGTCTTCGCATGGAATTACGAAGATATGTCAGGACTCGATCCAAATGTGGCTATGCATCGATTCAACATCAAGCCGGATGCCAAACCTGTTAAACAACAACAAAGACAGTTTCGTTCGCAGATCATGGAGTCGGTTGAAGCTGAGGTCAAAAAGTTGATTGACTCAGACTTTATCAGAGAATAGCAACATCCAGATTGGGTGGCGAATATTGTTCATGTCCTTAAAAAGAATGGAAAAATCAAAATCTGTATTGATTTTAGAGATCTGAATATTGTCTGCCTAAAAGATGACCTCCATCTTCTTATCATAGACGTCATCATAGACAATACATGTGAGTTTGAGAGAATGTTATTCATGGATGGATTCTCTGGGTACAATCAAATTAAAATATATCCAGACGATGAAAAACACACATCATTCAGAATGCTGCTTGGTATCTTCTACTACATAGTTACGCCCTTCGGTTTAAAGAATGTGGGTGCTACATATCAACAAGCCATGATGAAGATATTTCAAGATCATCTCCGGAAAACCGTTAAATGCTATGTTAATGATTTGGTCGTTAATTGCCGCAGAAAAAATAACCACATTAAATACTTGAGGAGAATGTTTGACCTCATGCAAAGTCATCAATTGAAGATTAACCCTACCAAGTCTTTCCTGAGAATATCTAGTGGTAAGTTCCTCGAATTCGTCATCACAATGAAAGGTATCCACATTGATCCTGATAAAGTGAAAGCAATCCACGAATTACAACCTCCGAGAAATCTCAAAGAGATCAGAGGGTTACAAGGATGACTAGCATACATCCACCAATTCATCTCGAATCTTGCAGGAAAATATCAACCATTCTCCAAGCTAACAAAGAAAGGAGTGTCATTCATTTGGGACGATGCTTGTCAGAAAGCATTCAAATGCATTAAAGCATACCTATCAAATCCTCATATCCTCGTCATACCGAAGTTAGGAAAACCGTTCTTGATTTATGTCAAGGTGATGAACCACTAGTTGAGTGCTCTACTAGCACAAGACGATGACAACGGTCACGTGCAAGAAGTTTATTATTTGAGCAAAACATTGGTAGGTGTTGAATCTTGATATCTGATGTTTAAGATGGAGTGCCTTGCCTTGGTGTTTGCAATTTAAAAGATACAACACTATTTGGTTGACAGATAATTTACGTCATTTCTAACGTCAATCCAATACGGGTGTTCATGACGCACCCGGCTTCTCTGAATTGGTAACTAGTGAGATGGGCTTTGCTTCTGTCACAGTACCACATTCATTTTAAAGAATAGAAGTCGGTCAAATGGAAGGCAATCTGCGATCTTCTAGCGCTTCACCTCATGAAAGGTAAAGCTAAACTATATGAAGATTTGCCCAATGAAACCCACGAAGCCAACACTACCTCTCATCAATAGATATGGTAATTGTATTTTAACGGCACTTGCAACTCATGTGGCAAGTACTCATGGATGTTCAAAGATTTCTTCAGGAGTTAACGTTGTCCTAGTTTCTCCAGAGAATATGTGATACCTCGAGCCTATTCACTGATTGGGCCATACTCCAACAATATAGCTGAATATAATGCGTTGCTCATTGGACTCAGTTTTGCCAAAGAGCTAGGGGTGGAATATCTTGAAGCCTTTGGTGATTCCCAGCTAATAATCAACCAATTTCAAGGAGAATACAAGGTCAGGAATCAAGACTTAATCATGTACCATAAAGCGGCTATTGAGATGACGGAATGTTTTGAAGACTTCTTTGTCGAATACATCTCACGTCTCCAAAATGCTTACGCAAATGCACTTGCGGCATTGGAAGTCTCTTTAGCACAGCCTCCTGAGACCGAACAGCTGATTACTATGAAGACTCATTAGCTTTTTATACCAGATTATGCCCTAGACATAAAAGGGGTACACACAACTAGAATCGAACTCCAACCTCGAGACTGGTTGTTCCCCGTTATTGATTATGTCTTGCACGACATCTTGTCGGAAGACACAAAAAAAAGGGATTCAGTCCGACGAAGAGCCCTAAGATTTTACTATAATGCAGCACCCCAGACGTTTTATCGCCACACATATGATGGTTTGTTGCTCCGATGCCTTTTAACCAAAGAGGCAGAAGAAGTCCTCAAGGAAACACATTATGGAACTTGTGGTACACATCAGTCGGGTCCTAAATTATGTGATTTCCTCAGAAGAATGGGCTATTATTGGCCAACTATGGTCAAGGACGTAGTCGCATATGCTCGACGTTGTCACGTATGTCAGTTACATACCAACTACATGCATCAACCATCGTAGCATCTGCACCCTTCAGCCACATCTTGGTCATTCGAGACCTAGGAAATGAACATTGTTGGTCCTATTTTTCCTCTATCAGTCAAAGGTGATCACTTTATTTTGGCAATCACCGATTACTTCACCAAATAGGCTGAAGCAATTCCACTTAGAGAGGTAAAGACAAGTGACGTCATTAAATTTATTAAACACCATATTATCTATCGATACGATGTTCCAAGAAGAATCGTCCATGACAACGGTTCTTAATTTGTCAGCAACACATTCATTAAATTCTGTGGAAAGTTCAGAATTCAAGACATCTCATCAACAGCTTACAATCCCACTGCAAATGGTTTAGCTGATGCCTTCAATAAGATCATCATTAAGATCTTGACGAAGCTAGTAAAAAATAATAAGTGAGATTGGGATGACCAACTTGGTGAGCCTCTCTGGGCCTATCGTACCACAATCTGCACACCTACGAGAGCAACTCCATATTCTTTGGTATATGAGTACGAGGTCGTTCTTCCCTTGGAAATTTAGATTTTATCCCTTCGTATCGCTCGTGTAGTAGGGATGATGAAGGAAGAACAACATCAAAAACGTCTCGAAAAACTCAAGATGTTAGACGAGAAATGCTTGGAAACTCAATAATAAATTGAGCTATACCAAGCTAGAATCTCTAAAGCCTTTGATAAAAAGGTCCGATAACATGTCTTCAAAGAGGGAGACTTGGTACTTGCCGTTCAACGACCAATGATACTCAACTCAAAGAAGAAAGACAAGTTTCAACTCAAATGGGAAGGACCGTTTGTAGTAGATACAGTCTATTCAAACAGAGCATATCACTTGATCACCCAAGACGACGATAAGATCATGATGTCAATTAATGGAAAGTTTATGAACAAGTATTATCCTTAGTGCAATCAGAATAACCAATTAACTGCATGCAATTTGAATTATTGAACATATTGTGCATATTCATACATATCATTCTGTATCAATGATGATGGTAATGCAATTCAATGGGAAGTTCCTGGAGAATATTACACATAATATACTTAGAGATAACCCAGTAGTAATTAACTATTTGAGATAAAAACCAACCATCTGAATAGTTCTTGTTAATCATTGTTATGATTATTAACATTCTCCCGCTGTGATTCTAAGATCCCTTTAGATGTGAAACATATCTCATAGGCTCCAATCCAATTAGGACAAATCATTTGAATTCCTTCAAATCCACTCGTGAAACGAAAGATAACAAAATACCTTCTTTCCTTCATCTGCATTCCTTAGTTATTTCTAATGGCCATGATTGATTTATCAACACTCCTACTATGGTTCTTTGACCACTCTTTCGTTGGAACAAAAATCTGATGATTTTCCCAATAAAATTCTTACTTTATAATTGTTTAACGTTCGACAATTTGTAGTCCTCCACTATAAAATCTCTCACTGATCAATCAATTCCTGGTGGGACCACCAAATCAAAATCGTTAGCCATAAAAAAAGTGAGAGGTAAAAAAAATACCTTCCCTCCTTCTTTCATAGTTAAACTCACACATTTTCCCACTGTGTTTAGGCGTTCAATATTCACACTATTACAATCCTAACATAGTATTCGATATTCCATATTGCATTAATTGCTAATCCATAGCAATTAGCAAGTCCCTTGTGTTAAGTCTTCACAAGAAAATACCATCGAGAACCTGACACCAAAACATCCACTATGTCCTTATGGGCCAAGTAACTTTCACAATTAACACCACCCTTGTTATCTTTACTATCTCAAACCCCCACCCGGTCAAACCTTCATACAAGTTAGGACCACTGCCAAAATCCCCTCTCGATTCTTTCTATGAACGAGAGGACCACTTTCAAATTTGAACGATCAAACCTTCAGATAGTTAGGGTCATCTCAAACTCCCACTTGGTCAAACCTTTACACAGCTAGGACTAATGCCAAAATCCTCTCTCGATTCTTTCTATGAACAAGAGAACCACTTAAATTGGATAGTCAAACCCTCAAACAGTTTAGAGTTATCCAAATTCTACCTTTTTGCTCACGTGAGTTAAAAGGACTTTTTTGAGTCAACGCCACGTGGCATGACTCAAACATGACTCTTGGAGTGGAGATCTCACTCTGAGTTTCTTTTCAGATTCTTTGATGCACGTGCATCCAGAATCTTTCAACTGTAAGTTCACGTGAACAAAGAGTACCTTTCGAAGAGAAAGATAAAAAATACATTCTTTCCCTTCAATACCGGGTTCGTCTTTTCCACAAGAGGAGACACAATAAGATTCGTCTCTGCCCCAAGAGAAGACATAACAGAGTTCATCTTTGCCCCAAGAGAAGACACAAAATCCCAAAAGTCTATGTTTTCACTGAAAGTTGCCTTTGTTACTGAATTCATTATAACTTTAGTCGTTTACAAAGAATTCAAATAATCAACAAAAGAAAGAAATAAAGGAATTACAACTCTCTCTCGAAAATAACACAAGATCTGTTTGTCGTCTCTTGCTTGCGTGGGTTTTTGACCGGTGACGGGGAAATCAATATCCGTGGACTACCTGACAATTAGATCAGATCCAAAACTTCATCGATTCGTGAAGGAATCTAGAAGCAGAAGCGCTTATCTCGACAACGGCGAGATAATAGCTCTTCTTAAGATTACCGCAATGGGATAATCCTAAGGAACGGACACGGGCGATGTAGATCTGAAGAACCTTTCCCTCCTGTGCTGAAGAATTTGATCAATCTTGAGTCCGGCAGGGCTTTGCTAATTCTTCAAAATTCCAGATCCCCAAAAATGAAGGTCCTATGGCTGTATTTATAGGCTTCGGAGAATCCAGACAGTTAAAACTGCATAACAGTCAAAAAGTCCACTTTTTAGGGTCTGAGACACCCTCGGGCGTCTCAGCGAGGCCGAGACACTCTCGGGCGTCTCAGCGAGGCCGAGACACCCTTGGGTGTCTCGGCCGAGCTGAGGCACCATTGGGTGTCTCGGTTGGGCCGAGACACCTCGGGGTGTCTTAGCTTATGCTGAGACAGTCCGTTTTGAGTGCTGTTTTTATATTCGCCGTATTTTCCTCTTCTGAACTCGGTTTTACATGATTCAAGATGCGTTGGAAAGACGACGAGGAGATCTACAAGCTCCCATGATTGGATTATCTGTGGAATAAATGAGACACGAATGGTGTTTCACCTTTTGTAAGCGACACGAGACTCCCGATCAGTTCGTATCCTCGTTATTCTGAAACTCCGTTGCTTCACATAGTTCGTCGATTCATTTCAAGCATTCGTCGACGTCAATCAAGCTTCCGTGACTTGGATAGTGACATTCATCGTCTCCTCTTAGCTTCAAGCTGTTTGTGAAGAGCTATAGGCAATTTTCAACGCCTACAGATACCCCCTCCAAAGTGTTTCAGTCGCGTTTCTTTTATAGAAGAGTCTAGAATACTTTGGATGTAATTGGTCCAGCCTTCAGTCGGCGTGAAGGACCTATAGTTAGCTTCGATTCTTGACTCCTTCAATTATTAGTCTATTCAATGTTTTGACAAATAGCTGAAGTTCTTCCGGCGCTGCGTTTATCGTCTGGCCGTCGTCAAGTCTTGAATCTAAAACTGATGAGTTGAGTTTAGCTCGTGTTGTTGAGTTGACTTAGAACTGACTATCTCCGTCACATTAACTTTTTCATTGCAACGCGTTGATTAGCGTCACCTAGGGTTACACGTTGACCGGCGTTGACCTAAGGTTTCGGATCGCCCAACGTTGACTTTTTTTATCGCAACACGTTGATTGGTGTTGACCTAAGGTTATGCGTTGACTGGTATTGACCTAGGGTTTCAGAACGCAACGTGTTGATTAGTGTTGACCTAGCGTTACGCGTTGATCGGTGTTGACCTAGGGTTTTAGATCGCTCGGCGTTGCCTTTTTATCACAACGCGTTGACTGACGTTGACCTGGGGTTACACGTTGACCAGCGTTGACCTAGGATTTTGGATCATCTAACGTTGACTTTTCATCATGATGCGTTGACCGACGTTGTCCTAGGGTTACGCGTTGGCCGGCGTTGACCTATGGTTTTAGATCGCTCCGCGTTGACTTTTCATCGCAACACGTTGACTAGCGTTGACCTAGGGTTACGCGTTGACCGGCGTTGACCTAGGGTTTCGGATCGCCCAACATTGACTTTTTCATCGTAACGTGTTGACTGGCATTGACCTAGGGTTACGTATTGACCGGCATTGACCTAGGGTTTTAAATCGCTCGGCATTGACTTTTCATCACAACACGTTGACTGACGTTGACCTAGAGTTACGCGTTGATCGGCGTTGACGTAGAGTTTCGAATCGCCTAACGTTGACTTTTCATCGCAACGCGTTGCCTGGCGTTGACCTAGGGTTGCGCGTTGACTGACGTCGACCTTTGGTTTCGGATCGCCAGACGTTGACTTTTTTATCGCAATGCGTTGACTGGTGTTGACCTAGATTTACACGTTGACCAGCATTGACCTAGGGTTTTATATCGCTCGGCGTTGACTTTTCATCGCGACGCGTTGACTGGTGAGATTTTCATCCGAATGTTCGATGACCATCAAAAATGAGTGAAATGGGTAAAAATTAGGTCATGAGAACACCTGGGGGCCGGCCTGGGCCCGAGACACCCATGGGTGTCTCGGCCAATGGGCCGAGACACCATAGTGTCTTCTATATCCCTTTTTTTTGTCTTTTGTGTTGTGTACTTTCCCCCTTCTTTCAAAATTTTCAAAAGAGAGTCCTTTCCCCCCTAAACTTCCTCTTCTTCCTCCTCTTATCCAAACACCGTTGTTTCTCTTGTTCAAGAACTCTAAACCCATTAGAACTTTTCTCTTTAAAACCCCTTAATCTTCTCCCATAATTTCAGATTTTGTGCTCCTTTATTGGCCGAAAATCTTCTCCTCTCAAGGCTAGGGTTTCATTACATCTTCAAGCTCAAGTTTTGATTTTTGGAGTTGGGTTTTCAACCTCTTGATTTGGGTAAACTTCTCTCAAAACTCTCTTTTTTAAAAAAAATAAAGATTAGAACTTTATGCTTATAATGAGGGTATGCCATGAATTTGTATGCAAAAATCATATCTTTTGTTCTCATGAGTGAGGTCTTGTAAAAAGGATTGGATTTTGATGATGGGTTGTGTATATAGGCCGAAATTTGGGGGTTTTATGCCAACAATACAATATGGCCGAATTTGAAGTACTTTTGTGCAAAAGTGGACTGAAATTTGAGGAATTTTGTGCAAAAGTGAGCTGAAATTTGGGACTGAAATTTCACACTTATTTGGCCAAACTTTAAGGGGTGTTTTCATGCAAAAAAAATAAACATTGTTGAGGGGTTTAATTACAAAAAGCAACCGAATATTGTAGAGGGGTTTATTTGCAAAAAACAACCGAATATTGTAGAGGGGTTTATTTGTAAAAGGGCTAAAATTTTATGACTAAAATTTCAAGAGTTTAGACCACAAACCCATGACCAAAAATTTGAGAAGAGTATGTGCAAACTAGACCAAAATTTGTGGAGGGGTTTATTTGTAAAATTGGCCAAATTTTATAAAAGGGTTTATTCATAAAATTAGCCGAGATTGTGAGATATCAGGATGTTAGGTAAACAAACATGGTGATCATGGCCCAAGTTCGAATGCATCCATGACTAGAATTTAGCGTCGAACATGAGGGGTATTTTGGGTATTTCACTAAAAAATCCATCGTGAGGGTTTATACTGCAATTTGAGCCCATTGTTTGCATGCACAAAACTCATAGGTTTAATTAGACTTCAACTATAAAATCTCATTCTTTTTATAGGATTTTAGTTAAAGTTCTTAATTTCCCTTTTAATCTTCGGGCACCCGTATTTATGATTGTACCTAATCCGTTGATTTTCATTGCAGGTTATCCATGTCTCCGCAATGATCGCGATTTCATAGGAGTCGCTCCTCTTCACATCATAGCGAGAGGGAGACTCCCGTAGCATTTTCTCCCGCGGCATTCTCTTTCGGGGGTGAGCATTTGTGCCTTCTGTATCCCCGTTTGACCCCTTGGCGGGTCATTCGGGAAGAACCAACATCCTCCTTCACGGGGATTGAGGTTTCAGAAGATTTGTGATTCTGTCATGCCCTCGTTTGGTCCCTTTGCGGGTCATTCGGGAAGAACCGATGTCCTCCTTCGCGAGGATCGAGGTTTCAGGAGATTTGTTTTGCTTGGTCAATTCAAATCTTCCGCCATATTAGGACGATTTCGTGTTGTATTACACTGTGTAGGTCGGGGTACGTTACCATGTTGCTTACGTGATGATGCATACCGTTCTTCCAGTGTAGGACATTCAAAATCGTCTCACCAATTGCTCGATGAATGATCCTATCTCGCCATCTTGTGAGATGAATTTGATCATTGTGTAATTCATGGATAATTTTCTGACTCTACCCTTGTTTTGTCAAAGTTGAATTCCCCGAGAACAGTCTTCCCCCTCATGCTACTAGTGGTTGTAGTGACGAGATTTTTCTTCTGTTGCTGATGGGCAGGCCATTGGTCCGACTCCTCAGTTTGATAGGAGCCGTTCCGATGAATCCTGTCGTTTGATACGAGATGGGGGACGTCGTTCATTACGCCAGTTGATTACTGATGCTCCTTTTATCGCAGACTCCATTTCCACTCAGGCTTTAGAGAGGCCTAGTTATTTGTTTGAAGATCATGTTGAAGATCCGGCTAGTTTGACTCTTGCTGACGAGCACTGGTTGAATAATGATGAAGGAGCTCTTCTTTACATTCCTTCCATTCCCCGCCAGCATTCTTTTGCTCATTTGTAGATGCAGGCTGTACAGCGACAGTTATCCTGGAATCTTATAGATGATCGTGATCGAGTTCATTGCGGATTTATCTCCCACCATAAGACCCCAGGTTCCGATAGGCATAATTATATTCACGATCTTCGACCAGGGATTTTGGGTCTTGACACTGCACCCCCAGACGAGGTGTCAACAGCTACTCCTACTGTGAGGAATCGTTTGGCCAAGCTTGGGAGGAAGTTACCTCCACTAGATTTCAGATGTTTTGGTTGGGCTTACTCACAACCCAAGGGGTGGTGGACACGTATGACTAGTTACGTCTTGAGACGTTGGGAGAGCGATCTGGGAGGCAGTGGGTTGTATGCACCTATACGAGCCACTATGTATGGATTCCCGGTCAGCTGTCGCCACTTCCTAGCATTATTGGAAACATATATCCCCGATAGTAACACCTTTCTAACTTGTAGTGGAGAGTTGGGGTTAGCTTTGCATGAGATGCACAAAGTTTTTGGTCTTCTGATGGGGGATTATCCGTACCAGGAGGACTTTCCCTCGAATCTACAACTGGAGTGTTTGAAGAAGAACTCTCCCGACATGTACGACACACTTTGGGATCTCACGTGTCATTATTATACATCTCTAATCAAAGTGACCCCTCAAGCGAAGAGGAGGAAACAAATCAGCTTGAAGCAGTTCGCTGTTTATCTATTCCAGCATTTGGAGGGTGATCCAAGCGAGACTGTTCGTGAGTTAGACATTTTGACATCTTCTGCCGTTAATGAGTTAAAGGAGAAGGCCAAAGCTTGCTCCTACACTATTGCCGGTTCTGAGGGAATTTTTTCTGCAGGGACCAAATTTCGGACTTTCCTTTGTCATGCTCAGAAGTCTATTCGGCCCAAGACTCTATTAGCGGGCTATCTTGTTATCTGGTTGAAGAAGTGTGTCGTTCCATATCAGTTTTTTGACGCCTTATCTATTGAGGTACTCTTCCCTGCCGTTCAATTGGCTTACAGGAGGGACCTTCTCTGCTTTCGGCGATGGTTGCTGGCATTCATTGTGGGCTTAGGTATTTGGTCAATGGTTTTACACATGTGGGTTCTGAACCGTCGACCGAGCTTATTTTTGTAAAGGTCGAGCTTCCGTATACATACCTGATGGCATCGTTCTTCATCATCCTGATTTGATGTCGGTGCCTAGTACTGTTGATGCATTCGTTCCTTTTGTACAGCTGTTGGAAAGGAACAAATGGTTTGAAAAGACATTCACTGATGTACAACGATAGCTTCAAGTTCGTAAGAGTTGGGAGTTCTTCAAGTGTTTTCCTCGCTTCTCGGGCCGTTACGACGATGTGTTGATTGATGAGGAGAAACCCAGTACTGGTCGGACTTCTCTTGACGCTGGTTGCTTTCGTTGGTTGATGAACATCCGCATTGGATATCTTGTCCTTCGGGTGAAGAATCGTTGTAACATAGAGCCTTATCTTCCGTGTCGCTTCGCTCGCCAGTTCGGTTACAACCAACTATATGTTGGGAACCCAAGCCGAGGTTTGAGGACTGAGGTGGGTCTTATTGACGGCGTTCGAGCATGGCTTTGGACTATGGTGGGCTGTACTAGAGTCTACTTCGCTCTTCCTTCATCTAAGCGTAAGCCATTGCTTACTTTTCTCAGCTGCAAGTGGCTCCTTTCTGCCAATGAGTTTCTAGACGTGAGGAGTCTTTCAGAGTTGGAGGCTGAGCATTTGGTTCAAATCACTATCAAGGCTGCTCGTAAGGCCGAGCTTTCAAAGAAGCAGGGGAAAAAGCCTACCAAACCCTCATATTCGAGCAGAGACAGGATGGAGGATGCTGAAGAGCTCCATCCTACTGACGATGAGGATGAAACTTCTGAGGAAGAATATGTGGACATAGATACCGACGGGGAAGAACCTAATGCAAGTTTGTCAGACTCTTTCTTTTCAGAATTAATAGATCTGGCCTTCTCTCGTTGGCATCAACGTTATACCCTTTCTAGATCTCAACTGGCTTTTCAAAAGCCAGAGTGAAAAGTCTTATTCACTTATCCTAACAAGATGACTCTTGTCACCCCAGGTAGAATGGTTGACGAGCATGAGCCGCTCGCCGCTCGCCTCTCGCTATGCGAGGTCACGACCCAGTGCCAAGGCTTCCGCACAGGTTGAGATGCGTACTAAGTTCATGCATGAACGGCCTGTTGGTCCTATAAAGGTTCGTATTCTAAAACGGAAGAAGACCACTCATAAATCACATACTGGTCAACGCGCCTACAGAGTAGAGTCACAGGGCACTACTGGTGGAAAAGAGGGTAATGCTCTGTTGTCTTTATTGCTTTAAGATGATTCTCTTTTGGATTCGCTGAACCTAATCATGTTTCGTGTTTCAGGAAACCATGACGAAGGTAAACTTCCACGAGACTCTGTATTCTCCGATCCTAGCCATTTGGATAGCTTCGTGCAGCAGATGTACAATGCCATTCATGATGAGTCCATGGATATTGAAACAAACAAAGATGCTGATCAGGTTGATAGCGTCTGTTCGAGCGGGAAATTGCGTTATTCTTCATTGATGATTCTGTTACAACTTTGACAACAACTTTATGCGTTTACAAAGAGATCCGGTCTTTTTATAAGATCCGGCTTACAACAAAATCAAAACAAAGAAATAAAGATTACAACTTTCCTTGAACAAATCACGAGTTTCCTGTTTTACGGTCGCTCGCTTTGTGGGGTTCTTCGCCTGTGCCGGGGTTGAGTACCGTGGACCACCGCGTAATCTCGATCTGAACAGATCTACGTGGTATAACGGGTACTATCCCACCAAGGAGATAGTAGCCGAGAGGGATCGTTTCACCAAGGAAACGCTCGCTCTAATCTCGGGATCTAAGAACCAAGCTTAGATCCGGAGTAGTATCACGTAGATCTGGTTATCCAATTCTTCAAGCCTTCACAATCCGAGTTGAGGTCGCAATCCGGCAGAGTTTCGGCTCTTCAGAAGTTTCAGAAAAAGTCCTCTCAAATGAACGAGTGCCAGGCCTATTTATAGGCACTCAAGACTGTGCTTTTGGCACAAACCGACGCCTAGCCACCTCTGGGTGGCTCGGCCATAGCCGAGCCACCCAGGGGTGGCTCGGCCTTGGCCGAGCCACCCTGAGGTGGCTCGGCCACCGAGCCACCCT
>BQKN01050496.1:6927-16936 GCA_022839385.1 Asparagus kiusianus | reverse complement strand
GTTGGTAGAGATAAACCCAGAATTGGAAAGGAATAATTTCATATTCCGTTTCCTTGTCTCTTGTTTGTTGGTAGAGATAAACCCAAAATCGGAGAGGAAGAATTTTATATTCTATCTCCTGATGCAAAGGAAACTCAAAGTGGGATCTCCACTTAAAGAATCCGAATTGGTTTGAATAACCCTAACTGTCATAAGGTTTGATTATTCAGTTTGTGGACCTCTCGTTCATGGAATGAATCGAGAGGGGACTTTGGCTTTGGTCTTAACTGTAAGAAGGTTTGACCAAGTGGGGGTTTTGAGATGATCCTAACTGTTTAAAGGTTTGATCACTCGATTTGTGGACCTCTCGTTCATGGAATGAATCGAGAGGGGATTTTGGCTTTGGTCCTAACTGTAGGAAGGTTTGACCAAAAGAGGAATAAGAGTAGGGTATAAATAACAATGCATTTGTTGATTTGTACGAATTACTCGGTGGGCAATTTTGATTTTAAGCATAAGAATTCAACCGACCGATGACCTTTGGTTGATCTGGACGGTGGGGGTTTCATGGCGTGGGATTACAAGTCATCGAGACTCCCCTTCCATAATTGTGTTACAAGGTTTCGTGAGGAAAGATTAACTGTCATTAAATCTCATCTCAACGATATTAGTAAAAACATCTTATTCATATGATTATCATTTTTTTTATTCATGATAATCAACTGATAACGGATTATCCCGAAATATCCCGCATAGGACTCTCTAGGAACTTTCCGTTTTACATAGGTTATCCTGAACGTATTATGGGTAATACTTTTTCAGGAACTTCCCATTTATTGGCATCATCAATTTATTACCGTCTTGAGTAACCAGACGGTATGCACCATTTGAATAGACTGTTTCTATTACAAACGGTCCTTCCCATTTGGGTTCAAATTTTCCTTTCTTCTTGGAAGTGAGAATCATAGGTCTTCGGACAGCAAGAACTAGATCTTCTTCTTTAAAACTTCGTCGTCGGACCCTTTTATCAAAAGTCCGAGAAATTCTGGCCTGATAAAACTCGATCTGTTGTTGAGCTTCCAAGCGCTTCTCATCTAACATCTCTAATTCCTCGAGACGTTTCTGATGATGTTCTTCCGTCGTCATTCCCGTTGCGAGGGCGATACGGAGAGAAGGAATCTGTATTTCCAATGGGAGAACAGCTTCACATCCATATGTTAAGGCATATGGAGTTGTTCCGGTAGGTGTACGGACAGTTGTGCGATAAGCCCATAAAGCTTCGCCAAGTTTGTCGTCCCAATCTCGTTTATTGGTTTTTACCAACTTTGCCAAGATTTTGATGATGGTCTTGTTAAACGCTTCGGCCAATCCGTTAGCCGTAGGGTTATAAGCCGTCGATGAAACGTCCTTAATCCCGAATTTACCGCAAAACTTGATGAATGCATTGCTGACAAATTGCGGGCCATTATCATGTACTATTCGCCTTGGAACACCGTACCGATATATGACATGGTGTTTAATAAACTTGATGACATCACTCGTCTTTACTTCTCTAAGTGGAACTGCTTCTGCCCATTTCGAGAAGTAATCGGTGATTGTCAAAATGAAGCGGTCCCCTTTAACCGAAGGTGGAAAAATAGGACCTACAATATCCATACCCCAAGTTTCGAATGGCCACGACGTCGCCGATGGGTGTAAATACTCGGGAGGCTGGTGCATATAATTTGCATGTAACTGACACACTTCACATCGTCGTGCGTAGTCAACTGCATCCTTTACCATAGTTGGCCAATAATACCCGATTCTTCTAAGTCGATCACAGAGCTTAGGACCGGGCTGATGCGCACCGCATATTCCATTATGCGCCTCTTTGAGTGCTTGTTCCGCTTCTTTGCCGGATAAGCAACGGAGTAGAAGACCGTCGTACGATCGTCGATACAACATTTGCGCCGTGGCGTTGTAGTAAAATCTCGATGCTCTTCGCCGAATTGATTCCCTTTCTCTTACATCTTCAGGCAATATACCATGTAGGACGTAGTCGATAATGGGAAAGCGCCAATCTCGGACTTCGGGTTCAACTGCTGTTGAGTATGCTTCTTTAACATCCGAGTCGTAGATTGGAACGATGAGTTGGTGAGTCCTTACTGTAATCAATTGCTCTGTTTCGGGAGGTTGAGCCAATGATACTGACAATGCCGCCAATGCGTCTGCATATGCATTTTGAAGACGTGGAACGTACTCGATGAAAAATCCTTCAAATGAGTTTGCCATCTCAATAGCCACCTGATGGTATGGAATCAAGTCTGGACTTCTGACTTCATACTCTCCTCGTATTTGATTTACCACCAGTTGAGAATCCCCAAAAGCTTCAAGGTATTCGACCCCCAGCTCTTTAGCAAAATTGAGTCCAATTATTAACGCGTTGTACTCGGCCACATTATTAGAACATGGTCCGGTCAACGAATATGCTCTAGGCAAGACATGCTTTTCCGGGGAAACTAAAACGACCCCCACTCCTGAGGAGATTTTAGAACATCCGGGTGCGCTTGCCACATTGGTTGTGCGGGAAGCCCCGTCGAAGTACAACTGCCACACTTGTTGATGTGAAGTAGTATTGACTTCATGAGTTTCATCTGGCAGATCGTCGTATAATTCGACTATATCCTTCGTAGGATTTTCTGCTAGAAGATCGCAAATAGCTCGCCCTTTAACCGATTTTTGTTGCTTAAAGTATAAGTCGTATTGCGATAAGAGTAAGGCCCATCTAGCTAAACGTCAATTCATGGACGCCGGCTGGGTCATGAATACGCGGACAGGGTTTATGTTGGAGATGACATAAATCGTCTGCCCCACTAAGTAATGTCGTATTTTCTGGACAGCAAATACCAATGCAAGACATTCTTTCTCGATCATTGGATAACGAGATTCAGCTCCTACCAGTGTGCGACTCAGGTAATATACTGCTTGCTCGTGACCGTTATCATCGTCTTGTGCGAGTAATGCACTTAACGAATGGCTCGTCGCTTTGACGTAAATCAAAAACGGTTTGCCCGATTCGGTGCAACGAGAATGGGTGGGTTCGCTAGATATGCTTTAATATCCTCGAACGCCTTTTGGCATACTTCATCCCAAACGAAGGATACACCTTTCTTTGCAAGTTTAGAAAACGGTTGACATTTTCCCGATAGGTTTGAGATAAACCGACGGATATATGCCAATCGACCCTGCAATCCTCTGAGTTCTTTAAGATTTCTCGGGGGTTGCAACTCATTTATCGCCTTCACTTTGTCGGGATCAATATGAATACCTTTTGTGGTGACGACGAATCCGAGAAATTTACCGCTCGACATTCCTAGGAAGGATTTAGTCGGGTTCATCTTTAGCTGATGAGTTCTCATAAGATCGAACATCGTCTTCAAATCTTTAATGTGGTCGTTCTTATCACGACTCTTCACGACCAGGTCATCAACGTAGCATTCGACAGTCTTCCGAAGGTGTTCTTGAAAGATCTTCGTCATCGCTCGTTGGTATGTGGCGCCGGCGTTCTTCAGTCCGAACGGCATAACAGTATAACAGAATACACCGAGGGGTGTTCTGAAAGCTGTATGCTTTTCATCATCCGGATGCATTTTGATCTGATTATATCCCGAGAATCCATCCATAAATGACATTCTCTCAAACCCGCATGTATTGTCAATGATGACATCCGTAATAGGCAGAGGAAAATCGTCTTTAGGGCAGGCGGCATTCAGATCTCTGAAATCAATACAGATTCTGATCTTTCCGTTCTTTTTAAGAACTGGAACAATGTTAGCTAGCCATTCAGGATGTTGTTCTTCTCTGACAAAACCTGAGTCGATCAATTTCTTGACTTCAGCTTCTATTGCCTCCATAATTTGCGGACGAAACCGTCTTTGCTGTTGCTTGACAGGTTTAGCGTCTGATTTTATCTTCAGGGTATGCATGGCTACATTTGGATCGAGTCCTGGCATATCTTCGTAGTTCCAAGCGAAAACGTCGATATACTCTCTGATGAGGGCGATTAGTTCCTCTTTCTCATCTGGTGGAAGATCACCGCTGATAAATATAGGTTTCGGATTAACTTCGTCACCCATATTAAATTGGACCACTTTATCCTCAGTAGGAGGTTCTCTTTGTTCGAATCGATCTCCGTATTGGATATTCATGTAATGCATCCAGGGATCTTCCCAAATAGGCAACTGGTCGTTTCCTTCAGTTGTGGAAGGATCAACTGTCGCCATATTTGACATTAGTGCTTTAAATCTTTCTCCGATGCTTGTGTCAGAATCCCACATTGAAGTATCGGATGAATGCCCGCTTCCATTTATCAATTGGCTAATGATCTGTTGGCAATCTTCATCCTCAGATGACGAAGCATAACCTAGACCTCTATTATGACTATAATGATTATCTGGTTTTCCTTTTGGTACATAAGTAGAACGGGGTGGCACCCTAACTCCTTGACCAAAATGAAGACCTTCGCCAAGCGAGAGGTCATAACCTTGCCTCTCCATGTAATCATTAGCTTGCCAACTATATCGAGAGAAATGTTGTCCTGGCTTTTCCTCATCTGAGCTACTACCCAATAAAAGATTAGTAGCTGGGGATGGATTCCCTTTCCCAAAGATTATTTCCTTCTCACCCCCTGTCTTTGCAGGTAGAATCACCGTTGTCCCGGCTGAATTTTGCAGATATCTCGTCGCCGTGCAGGACGAATGAATTGGCATGTGTAGATTAGGATTATCATACAATTCCTGCATTACATCATTAAGACAAGGCGAATACTCTAAATCATTCTTTATTATTTCATCGGCAAGTTGCCAGTTACAACTTTCGTCCGACGATTCATCACCGTCAAGATCGATTACAAGAGGTTCAATGTCATTTAATACAAGACCTTCACTATAATCGAGCCCGGCTTCGGTATCAGCTTCATCTCCGCTGTCCGTGCCATGGGCCGATGGTTCAGTTTCGGACTCAGCACCATATAGAAGGGAGTCAGTAAAATAGTTTTCTAACCCCTTGAATGGTTGCTTATCCGCGACCACCGTCTTAACCTCCTCATTAGTGTCGACATATTTCAAACACTGATGGAGGGTGGAGGGAACTATAAGATTACCGTGGATCCATGGACGACCCAACAGCAAGTTATAGGAAGTCTCTGCATCGATCACATAGCAGGTGACTTCAGACTTCAGATCTCCGAGTTGACATTTCACCCGGATTTTTCCTAACGGTCTTGATCCGCTAGTGTTGAATCCATAAATAACAGTTCCCGTTGAGGCTAACTTGCTGGCGGGAATTCTGAGGTGGTACATCAACCGAAGTGGCATGATGCTTACAGCGGAACCCGGATCAACTTGAATCCGGTTGACCATGCTCGAACCGATATATCCTGTGAAATACAGCGGTCTGTCATGCTTTGAGTTCCTGACTTGCATATCTTCTTTTGTGAACGCTATGCAAGGAAATTTGGTGGCTGCCAGATTGCAATGTTGCACCGACGACTCTGGCTCTTCAGGAGTTGGTTTGATCTGAGTGAGGAATACCTCAGAATCAGCCAAGGCTTCTTGCAATGCTATCCTGGTTTCTTTCGAAAGGCGCAATAACTCGTACAGTGTGATCCTTGCTGGGATATTGGCTAACTGAGTCATGACGTCAAACCGGTATGGAGCATTTGAACTTTCCGGTTTGTCTCGTCCAATTGGTTTATTGAAACGAGACTGCTTCGGAATTTGAACTTCTTTGGGTTGAGGTTATTTTTCTTTCTGCTTTATAACTTTCTGAGGTTTCTTGGTTGCCACGGGTGGGGTCGTATCCACCCCCAGTTCTGCCAGAGTTTTACCGTTAGGATTAGGAGCTTCAGGATACTGATAATGGTATTCATTTCCACCCCTTATCGCGAAGACTTCCTGCTCTTCATCAGAAAGTGGTAGAGCTGCTATTTTCTCGTCGTCTCTCTCTGGAATCGCCGAGGCTCCGTAACAGGACTTCTCTTTTCCTTTGCCCTTTGATTTCTTCTTTGACGTGGATGTCGTCCACTGTTCATCTTCGAGCAGATCCGGATGAACCCACAGGATTTCGCCGTTAGGGGCCGTATGTGATACTAGCCCTTTTGGCGCTGTCCGTGAGGGTCATCGTTGATGGTTTGCATCTTTACTTCTGACACTGGCTCGGCTTGGAACCAGGACAAAGGAACCGACCCGAAGCTAATGGAGACCGTGTTTGCGCCCACCTTCTTCTCTTTTGGCTTCGGTGTCACAATACCAACATCAATTAAGGTTTGTATTTTGTCCTTCAGGACATAACACGCCTTAGTGGGATGATGGACCCTTCTGTGATATGCACAGTATTTTGGGTCGTTAATCTTATTCGCTTCTTCTTGGTTTGTGACCGGTGGAAGCTTAATCTTGTTATTCTCTAGTAGGTACTTGAAGATAACTGGAACTTCATCATCTTTGAAAGAATATTCCTTCGGGAATCTGGGCTCAGAGGGTTTAAACTGCTTCTGAGGCTGTTGACTCTGATTCGGCGCCAGCTGGAATGATGACTGCTGCGGTTGTGGTTGTGGCGGCTGTTGTGACGTTTGGTGTGCGTCAACAGCAGCTCCCGACCCTCTTCCTCTGCCTCGAGGATTGAAGTTCTGCTTCTGATTTTGATTGTTAGCTGGTGGCTGACCTCTCTCTAAATTCTTTCTTTTGAGAAATCGTTCAGCTTGTTCACCTCTAACCTTCAACTCCTTCCAAGTTTTAGAGGGTACAACCCCCATTATCTCCAACACATCCAAAGACAAGTTGTTATGACATGTCTGTAGGATAAACTCCTCTGTGAGTGGGTCTCGGCAGTTCACCGCCTTGTTTCGGAACCGCTTGACAAAGACGTCAACTGATTCCCCATTCTTCTGCTTCTCGTCCAACAACGAGCCAATGGAGACCTCTGTGTCGTCGTCGAAAAAGTTGGTGAGAAACAGTTCTTCCATGTCTCCCCAGCTATTGATGCTTCCAGGTTTCAGGCGTCGGTACTAATCGAAGGCAGACCCACGGAGGGTTCCTACGAATGACCGAACCATCAGGGCTTCATTTCCTGATATTGCGCCGAGATGTGACTTGAAATAGATCAAGTGCTGAGTTGGTGAACCCCTGCCATCAAAAGGAGTAAAGTTAATCAAATTAAATTTTGGGGGATAAGGAATCAAATCCCACTCCCTCGGATACGGGTATGGAATGCCCGTTTTCTTCACTTCTTGAGCCGTCATCAAGGCATTGACTTTACTCTCGAGGTCTTGCATCTTCTTGTCTTCTTCCTCACTCTTTTTCAAGTAAATTTGAGTAGTTGACTTAGCCGGACCGTCTCCAGAACTGTCTTTATCAGGAGGAGGATCATCAAAGATGGTCTCGTCTTCTTTGTCATCATTCTCAGCTATATGTACAAGTTTGGCATTGCGTTTACTGGATTCTGCCTTCTGGCTTGATTTCGGTTGGTGCTGCTGAGTCTGTAAGTCTCGTACCTGCTGCATCGTCAACTCCATCTCTGTTTTGATTTCGGCTCTGATCTCTTCGCGTTGTTTGGCCAACGCTTCTTACAGTATCTGAGCCAATTGGTCTGGCGTGATCGCGAAGGATTCCCTTGCTCGCCCCACACTGGACGCGGTATCGTCTGAAGCAATTGCAGAACAAGTATCTGACAATTCGTCTTCCGATGATAAACCTTCGTGCATCCTCTTGTAGTCTCGGCGTCGGTTGGCCCTCCGTCGTAACCGCTCCATTCTTTTAGAAAGACCCTGCTCAACTCTTCCTTCTGAAGAGAAATCAGGGTCTGGGTTGACTAACTGTTGTTTTCCTCTGCCGGTCATGTTAATAGTGACCTCAGGGAATTCATCCTGCCGTCTTGTAGGCTTTCTCTGATTGAAACGTCTCACTTTGGGATTTGACGTTTCAGTTGAAAGTCTTTGGAATACGGAAACTCGTTTTGGAGTTTGTGAGCAACCGCATTCTGTCAATACCGCTTTGATGAGTCTCTCGCATGCACAATGAGACTCATCTTCCCGGACAATCCTTTTTCTTGAATTACTGTTTCGATAGTACAGCTCATCACTACCGTGATTTGAGCAACCTATCTTTGGTTTATAAGCCTTGTTAACATGCACAGGACGATTATTTGTCGTTTCTGAGCGATCCAAGGTTAAGTTTTTAAATATACCCCCTTGCGGGAGTGGAGTCTTCACGGGTCCTAGACGATCATGAACTGATATCCTCTTGTCTTGGACCGAATTAGTTCTGACAGGAGGGTGTTTACGACCCCCTGTGTAGGAAACCACCAAGGGTTTGTTCGTTTGACTTGAATTTTCTTCAACTGGTTTTTTGCCTCGATCATCGACCGAGGGACCAAGGCGATCTGCCATGGTGACTTTGAACTTGGACAAATCTGGGCTAACCCAGGGTTTTACCGTTGATGCGGTAGATGGGCCCGGAACAGATGCTTGCAATGCCTTCGGCATCCAAACTTTGCTATTCTTTGGTGGCTTTTCAGACACCAACTCCTTCTTGATTCCTTACGCTTGTTGCTGGAGAGTACGGGTGCGGGCGGCCTTCTCTTTTCGCCTCTGTATCCGTTCCTTCAGGGTTGAACGGGCCCTTTTGACGAGGGTCCATTCCTCCGTCGTAAGTTTTGCAGAAATATGGTTATTTTGCCGCTGAGGCAACTGAGTCATCTTCTGTCTTCTCGACTCTAGGTCCGCATAGTAATGGACCCCGTTGGTTTGTTGTATGGCCTTAGCCAATTGTCGAGCACGGCGTTGGCGTTGTCTCTGACGAGCTCTCTTCGTCAGCACCGGTGAGCAATTCATTGACTCCTTAATTGGTACGGAGTCACTTGTAGCAGAAACGTTGCGGACAGGTTCCTTAGCAACGATCGGGAGAGAGTTTTCATCTGCGGCCTTCATTGGCGTTGCAGACTTGAAAATTTTCCTGGGAGAGGAAGTCTTCTTGCACTTGCGCGGGGAGGGCGTTTTTGAAGGTGAGGATGATAAGTATTCCTCGAATTTCGCCTGATCGAATTCGTATTCGATCTCCTCGCTGATGACGATCTTTATCGGCTGCGACACGGCGGCTTCGGCAGCGAAGCCGCTGGCTCCCACTGTGGTCGCCAGTTTGTTTTCAGCAAAAGTTGGGATTGTTGTTAGATTCATTGTCTCTTCTTTTGATTACAATAAAATTCACAGAAATAGTCTTTTTATAAGACCTCTTTACAACAAAACAAGAAATTACAACTTCTGAGAAAATAACACAATAGTTGTTTATCGACTATTGTTTTTGTGGGACTTTGCCTGTGCCGTGAACGCTTTAGTTCGTGGACCACCGAATCTCAGATCGTGAGAGGGGGGCTTATGATTCTTTCTTCGTTATCGAAGTCAGAAATGGAAACGATATCTTATCGAAGTAAGATAGTCGTTCTTCTTGAAAACAAGTCTAAGCCTGAATGTCAAGGAATCACTCCAGGAACTGAGATCTCTGCTCTTTCTGCTCTGGAATGCTCTAAAATGCTCGATCCTCGTCAGAAGTGACCCTAGGGGGGTATTTATAGCCTCAGGGTCTGCAACTGTCAAAACTCATCGAAATAACACATCAGTGCGGCGCGACAGTCTTTTACTGTCTCGCTGGTCGAGACAGCATTTGCTGTCTCGCCCAGCGAGACAGCAAATTTGCTGTCTCGCCTAGCGAGACAGTAAAATGCTGTCGCGCCAAACGAATATTTTGGCAGTTTTCGCTGTAACTGCCTCCCCACGTTTCAAACTCCGTTATTTTGGCAGTTATTCACGTGATTTTCGCCCACGTTGTTTCCCACGTCCCTTGGCAGTTAATGGACACGTGTAGGGCGGCTATTGGGGTGGTTATTTGACCATTTCAATGCTGTAGACAACAAATTTACTGTCTCGCTGGCGGGACAGCAAATACTGTCTCGCTGGCGAGACAGCAAATACTGTCTCGCTGGGCGAGACAGCAAATACTGT